>VZSC01006798.1:430479-502568 GCA_013398225.1 Steatornis caripensis | reverse complement strand
GACCCTGACTCGGTTTCCCCTATCCGACCACTGTAAAATCACTTCTCTCTGTGCCCCCCCCGCCATTCACTGTGACAGTTGCACCTGAGCACCACACTGACCCAATTCCCTTTCACATTCCCTTCACACAGTAAGTAATAGAGTGAATCTTGCCATCGAATTCTGTGAAGTCGCACCTTTTTACAAACTTACATTAAAAATCACCTCTCCCTCATATCTTTGGTGGTGATTCTTTGAGTGACCGTTAAACCTTAACCACTCTCCCCCGCGACAGTGTCTTGTAAAATGAAATGACACAGACAGGATACCGGACATCAGGGTCATATAAGCAGCTTGTGTAAATCAGTGAGGCTATGCTGATTTACACCAGATGATTGTTTGCATTTGTTCACGATCTTTCCAAATACCACCCTAATATTCAATTTCTTCCTTGGTCAGTAGCTTTTCTTGCTCAACCTGAGTAGTTGCCCCAAATGATTTGTATATCTAAAGACAAGAAGGAATTAGAGAGCCTGGGCAGACTATCAGGTTGGCGGACTACGTTAAATCAAGCCCTACACCAAACAGATACTATCTTTTTGCCTTAGAGGTAACATTACTTTGTCCAAGATTAGGTCATTGTGAGCAGAAAATGTCTATCAAAGGCATTACTGTATCAGATCCAAACTAGAACTTTATCCAAAACAGAAATTAATGTCGTTTTTCATGAAAGACAGTATAAAAATAACTATATAAAAGCATTGGTTTTTGGACTAAATGTTAATTGAGTATTTTAAAATCAGTTAAAGCCCCCTACTACCACAAAAGAAAAATATGGAAACTGTATTTTCTTTGTTCTGACCACGAAGCCAGTGATCTACCTGCAGCTCCCTAACAGTTGACTCATGCAAAGTTATCAGCTATCAGCTAAAGCTAAAGTATGGGAGAACAGACACACGGAGCTTTCTCACTCTTACGTACAACGTGGGAAGTGACCTCTGTGTGGACAGTGCTGCAGAAGGTAACAGCATGGGAAGAGCTGCTTCAACAGAGACACTGCTCACAGGAACGGCCTGGACCTTCCCTTGCCATGAAGAGTGGCATAGCTTCGTTCTCCCATCTGTACCCGCAAAGATACATGCTTTCATCCCCAAAGCGCCTTAGCTACCACTCACAGTGTGATGAACATCTCTCATGTTTACTTTTTCCTCTCATTCGTTCCCAAGCAGGGGAACAATCATGATTAAAATTCAATTTTTGGCTTGGGGCAGATTTGTATTACGCAGTTTATTTTTATTTTTGTCCTTTGCTTCTGAGTACAGGTGTACCCCAGTCATGGCTTTTAAAAAAAATGTACTTCTGCACTTTCTAGGCACCCTAATGCAGCCGAATCCATACATATTTGTTTCTAAAGATTAATAATGGAATCCAGTTTAGAAAAGTGAATTACATATTTCTAAGTCTGTATCATGAACCAAGACCATTGTCAAACATCACTGCGAAAACAAAGGCACTGACGTCATCATGGCAACTGCATTGACGTTAGTTAAATATACAGCAAAAATAATAATAGAAGAATGCAGACTTTATAATTCTATTTTTTATATTTACTAGAGTCTTAAGTCTGATTCTCAGCGGCATAAAGCATCACACATTTTTTCTGTTGTTTAGAAACCCAGAGAGCAGTCTTGTTGAGAGGTGTACCAAAGGTTTTCCAATCATATCTTGCTGATGTTATCAGCTACTGAATCTGTTCCTAACTGCCACAGCGTGATAACATTTGTTCTGGATATTTTACAGCTTGAAGAACTTGCAGATGAAAAGTAGGTATTTCATATATATCACTTACCAATGAACACTTTTTTTCCCCATCAATGTAGAAGTAATAATTATTTACTAAAACTAGGTATTCCAAGGCACGGTCTGAAAACAGGCGAGCAGCCTTCTACATTTCCATGTTTTGCATCACTCCATAACTAACAAAACTGCTTTCATGTTAGTATCAACTCTGAATTACCAAGACAAATCAAAATATCGTTACCTCAGCTTTAGAGAACTTACTGAATCCTTGGACAGTATGTGATACAAAATGCTATTTAATTTTCCGGTTACTTTTTTTCTTTTCTATTTGATATTACAGGGACATAATGAAATGCAAGACTACAGCAAACTAATTTGGAAGTCAGTATGGATTTCTTTACAGAGACATGTAGAGTAAACTGCAAGAGGAAAGCAGACTGTACCATGCTGTTTGTAGATAGGAGGTTTCCTATAGATGTTGTCTTTTACGCCAGTGTCTGAGGAAGAAGAAAGGAAAGAACAAAAGAGTAAGCAAGCAGTTCAGACCATGCTGTTCTCCTCAGCTCTCAACACTAAAATGCAAACACTTGAACAAAGACCATGCATTCCTTCAGTGGTTTGTCATTCACTGGTTATTACAAGAGAATGAAGACTTACCCATCATTTTTATTTATTTAAAACATTTGCTAATCCTACCTATGAAGCATAATCCCCCCCTAAGTCCCTCAAAATGCTTTAAGACACTTTGAATGGCATCCATTTGCTGAAATGTAGGCGATTACACATGAACTACCAATGTATACTTCACAGATAACAAAGAGAAACTGGCTACACCTGTCACGACTTAAAATAAATTTCATATACAGGTACAACCGACTACTGTAATACGCTTGAAAAGGGACTTTCTCCACTAATTATTAAGAAAGCATACATGTTCAGATATAGATGTTTATACTGGAAATGCCCAATATTCTTATAGGAAATCCTATAGTTTGCTTGTATTTCGAATTCTGTAGCTAGCCTGGCCTTCCAGGAATTTTTTAAAGCCCCCACAGCCATAGTCTTGGGTTCTCCTATCATGTAGCACAGACACCAGATTTACTTAGTACAACAGACCTGAGCAGATCTAATTCCTAATTACAGTGTGTTTACAGAAACGCTAACCTCAGAAGCTAAATATAAATAAACAAACTGTTCCACTGGGTAGGTAAGATGTGCTTAGCAGTCAAAAAGCTAAACAGTGTGGACGTAAATTTAATGTGCTTGTAAACTGAAGGTGAACTTGAGAGCAGTACAGTACATACGCGAAGACACAGCCACAGTGAGCTTCCTGAAGGCCTAAAGTCTTCCAGCTATTTTTGAAGTCTATGTTAATATGACTCTTTAATTCAGAGAGTAGATGGATAAGGAAAAACACAAAAACAAAAACCACTTCAGTCTTCCCTCCTGCACACAAATGCAACAGACCTAGGCAGCCAAGGCACTAAATAATTGTATCTTTGTACACTTAATAACGTTTGTCACTGTCTGCCTCCTGTAATGCATTTTTTTTAATACACATAAGCACACAGCTCTCAACTCCTTTATTTCTGAGACTAGGTTTGACAGTTAACAGATTTTCACTCAGCAGACATTTTCTCCTCCTGCAGTGCAGAGTTCACAAATCAATGCAAAAAAAACCCCAAAACATTCAGAAGAGAATACAGAGGTGCCAGCAATTGAAGGTCAAAAGCTAAGCAGTGAATGCCTACCTGGAATATGGAAATGCCTAGGAGCCTGCTGATAGACAGAAGGTGAAGATTTGCTGTCTGAGTACATGGATAAGCTTGGAGTGCTCCGACCACTTTCACTGCCTCCAAGGGGAAGAGCAAAGAAAGCAGATAAAAGAAAAAATGGAAAGCAAAGTAGAGTATTTCAAGCATAAAAGCTTGTTCAGAATGACTTGTTAATCCAACAGTTTTAAATATATGTTTTTTGTAAAAGCCATTATTCTTCAGCACAGTGTATTGGCTCAGTCTTCCAACATCTCATCAATAACGGATATCTGATAGATAATATCAGATTGAACTGCCCCACTTGGAAAGTAAAGCTTCTTTTTTAACAACATTTTAGTGAAGAAAATAAAAGGATAAGAACATCCACAATCTTGTAATATGTTTTGCGTAGCCTTAACTGAATAACCTATCAATCAAGTTTTTGGAAAATTTAATGCTATGGCTCATAGCCTGCCCCTGAAACCAGAAATGAAATCATTCAGTAGTGTTTAAATTATCTCAAAGCAAGACTAGACCAAAAAACAGATGTTATGGTTAAGTCAAATATTCCTGCATATACCACTGACAAAAACAGATGTTGAAATTTAGTTCTTAATTGCAAACTTTTCCCACAGGTAACATGCCACAGCATTTTATACTTATGCAAACAAGGTTGGATTATCAAGTCATGGATCTATAATGCCATAGTCACTTCACCAAATTTCAAGATACACATAGGATGGATCCATATTCATTTTTCCACTTGTTTTGTCAAATGCTTAGGAGGTGCCTTTCATTTCCTCTTAGCTAATTTTCCCGAAGCATACTCTATGGCATTATGGTGCTGCTTGGCAAACAAAAAAGTAAAGCTCTACTTTTTTGGGACTTGTAAAATCCAATTAATTTACAGCACTGTTAAGCAACTGGAAGCCAAACATGACATTTATTCTAACATAAAATGGTTGTTAATTTGCTGTTACTGATTTAGTGTGGATGGAGCACAAATTTAATAGCTACTAATGATGAAATTATAGCAAGTTTTTTGGGGTAAAGTGCAGCAGTGGAGAACACTAGGTCTGTAACTGAGTTCTGCCTTCAGGGAGGGCAAGTTTTGTAACCATGAAACTACTGGATTAGCATAACTGTCTAGCCCATGCCCATGCAGGTGGTCTCTGCTGATCCCTTGCCCCTGTTGACAAGCAGCAGACGCATCGTCATTGCTGTGTCACCAAAGCCAGCCTTGACATGCACCACTGAAGTCAACTGGGTAGTGCCACTGAGTTCAGCGGGAGCAGAAGGTGGCCGAATGAGGTCAGAAGAGCGTGCTGTGTATCTCATGACAATACGACAACTAATCCGTTCTAAATTTTGTGTCTGTTATTTTCACAGTCGGTGAAAAATTAAAATTTGAAAACTATTCAGCCATTACCACTGTGTACTTCGTAACAGTGATTTCTTATTGAAAAAAATGTCATCAAAGCAGCTGAGAAAGTGAAATTACAACTGCATATGATGACAGTTTATGGTCCCTCCAAAAAGTAAGGGAGGAAGTATGGCGTTTTGAAAAATCTGGTGCATCACCACCAGCTTGCAGTCAAGTTGCTCTCAGACAAGGAACCAGATGTTCATTCGGTTTCTTGATTCCCACTTTGCTCTTGGAAGGAAAGAAGTGGTGACAGGTTTTCACTGCACATTTCTTAATTCCCTCTTCCTTTGCTGCTTGCTGCCCGGAAGCCTGGCCATCCCTATTAAATGGAAGACGCCTCAACGTCACTCCAACTTTGAACACAAAGAGCAGTGGTAGACATTTAAGTAAGGTCCTTTGCAACTCCAATAACCTTAAAAAATCTTCAGCCCAAAGTGATGTTACTACTGTAATTTTTTAATTTAAAAATGAAAGTTTTCAAGTTTTCACAGTGTATTAATGCCTCGCTTACTTGAAATCAGCATATTATTAGAAACTCATATTAATATATGACTTGCATGCATAATTACTTCGTTGAGAAGTGACCTCGAGGTGCTGGCATCGTACACAGATAGAGAGTAGTTCTTCAGGGACAGGGCAGGGTGTCAGCGGGGAATCAGGAGGAAGCATTGATTAAGAGGAATAAACTTGTAAGAAAACAGGATGTAAGCACAAATACCAGGAGACAGCAAATCTGCGACCTGCCCAATGCAAGGGTCACCTGGGTAAGGTAGTTTGCAAAGCCATCACCTCTAACTTGCTCAAAAGGGAAGAATTAAGGATGAAATGAGGGAAAAGGTTCTTCTTGCAGCCCACTCGTACAAGCTGATGTACACTTAAATCATATTTATAACTCTGCCACTGGTTTGGACAAACACAAAAAAGCAGTTGCGTTTAGCATTTTACATACAAAAATAAGTATTCAATAACAAAGCAAATGGAAGACCTATGTAGAAAGTTCATGTGTAGGAACTCCAGACAGCCATTTAATCTAGCCTATAATAGAAATCTCTAAAATAAGACTTTGCCAAGAATTTCTCTCTTTCAAGGTCTGCCTGGTAATCACTGAAGAAGAACTTCAAATAAGGTCTCAGAGAAAATAAAACTACCAGAGAGAGTGATTTTTCAAACTTTGGTTTTGTCTCCTGCCACAAGCAGCTGCAAGCTGTGATCTGCTCTACTGGTCAGTGCACAGCAAAAAACCAGAATCACGAACTCTTCCCTAGATTTTGTTTAACTTGGAAAGAATCCGGAAAGGTTTACTTTGAACTTGAGTGTCAACCACAAAAACTTCCTTGTGTCTTTTGGCTGCTGACAGGGCAGGCTACTCTTTTAACCTTGTGTGTGTGGAGCCAACTGACCAGAGCTTAGACCACACTCCCTTTCCAAGGGATTGTCAGGAAAAGTATCGAACTGTTTATTCCTCCTTCCTAGTCAGCTTTTCTCTTATCTGGGAGGATGGGAAATTTGGTAACAAGTTACAGTGAGAGCTGTCTAAGTTCAGGACTGAACAACAAACAGATACCACCGGCCTAGTGAGGGGGATGTCAGAGCCTACTCCCGAAAACGGATCCTTTAATATCTCTGCACAATCGTGCAATAAGCCAGACAAAGTTTTTTGAAGTTTGATGACTAATTCTTTTCAAGCTTTCAAAGTGAAATAAATGGGCTTTGGAAGCTGCACTCCTGCACTAGAAAGGCAAGATACTTCCCAGCACATTTTAAGTAAGCATTATTTTTTTTTAGTAGGGCTCAGCACAGCCTGTATGCTCACTGACTCCATCACCTCAGGAGGAAGAGTTACACCAAGCGTACTTGGAATCTCACACCCCATGATTCACAAGGGCATGAACTGTGAAGGTTTCTTGAAGGAAGGCTGTCACAGGGTTTATTCTGAAGATGTTTTGAAGACAAAAAACCTTTAAAAAGCACAAGCAAATCATTTGTCTGCATGATAAAGAATAGCTCATCCTATTACACTTCATGGGAGCTGACTTACAGAATACTGAAGAAAGAACAGGAACTCAGTGATCATATTTTTTGCTGGAAAAACGATGAACCATGTAATTGTCAGGACAAGTATGATGCAAACTCAGTGAAGTCAAAAGTAAGATGCCGCCTGTTTTAACAGGAGCACTGTGAGGCACTGTAAGCTACTGCTTGCAAAATGTTTTAGCTCCTTGATAAGAAGTGCTGCAGAATTACAAAATATTATAATTTTGATCACACTACTAATAATTGTTTGGGCACAAGGAGCTGCCACTTGAGGATTTCTTCATCCAAACAGCAGCACAAAGTAATTGCTGCTGCTCTGAGCAACAGCAGGTAGCACTGAACAGAAATTCATTTTAAGAGGAGTGCTGCCAAGCAACTGCAGGTGGGCTTTTGAACACGGGCTTTCCATACAGCAAAATCGCGCACTGCAGCACACTGAAGGTGTTTTTCCTACTCAGTACATCAGGTTGGATGATATCATCCAAATTTACAGGACAGGTGAAAAAACTGTTCACACAGTGCTTCAGGGAGCGTGCCAGGGGCTGTGCCAGCCTTCCACGAAGTGTCTGCGGGGGTGAGGGGGGGTAAGTGCTTGTGGGTGTGGGAAGGAGTTTTACGAGTTTTACTTTACAATGGAAACAATCGGTTTAAGCTCATCAGCTTTTTCTTCCAAAATTTCATCTTGGGGATCACATTTGGGAGACTTGAGCCTGATTCTGTTCCTGCTTACACCAGTGAAATTCATCTGACTTTGGACAGAACTGTTTCTGGACGCATTAGGGCCCAATGAAGATGCATTAGTTATCCTTCCAAACGCGATGAGTGCCTGCTATTCATTTGAGTTTGCAAGTCTGGTTCCTGCAGAGGGTCACTCCTTTTTCTGTAACCATTACACAGGCACGAAGAACAGTTTTGCTTTATTAAACCAAACAGTACATGACAGTCAAGGAGCAGGCACTGAAAATGTTTGCCATTCATCTTTCACGTCTCCTCCCCACAGTAGAGAGGACAGCCTCAGGGGAAGACACATGTGGTAGCAGAATGTCTTCTCTTTCTGACATTTAATTAACTAGCTAAATAAAAAAGTCTTTGTCTCGAAAGTTCTTGGCACTTCTCATTACTGTCTCATATCTGTAACATGGAGGTCATTAAAAGCTAAAACCCACTGCAAAAAAACTGTAATGGCAAGGAAACTAGACTCAGTCCCTCTGTTTTATAACATTATTTGGTAATCAGTGCAGGTATATTGATTTAACCAGCTTATCTGGCACAATTTTTGGTAATGCTACAATTAATATGAAGAATCCCTAAACGTAGGTTAGACGGCTAGATAACTGATCATCCGATGATGGATCCAATGTATAAGCTGTTATAATATTTATTTGGTGTCACCAAAATAGGGTCAACACTGCATTTTAGAACAAATAGACATTTACATTATTTTCCTCCTTCATTTTAATTAGAAAATCTAATTCCTTCCCTCCATCCCTTTGAAAACCATTTAACACTCACTGAAAAAAAGCAAAATAAAATAACCCATACCCACTCGGTACTTAAAACTTACACAGTACATCAAGAAAGCACTCGCACAAAATTAAGACAAATTTTATCCAAGTGGAAGCCATGCTTGCACAGACATAAAAGTGAAACACATCTGAATAAGTCTACAGTATCACAGCACGGTTTTGCATTCCTGGGCCTTACCTTTGAAGAAAGGGATGTAATGATGTCTGAATGTAGATGTAGGGCTTGGGTGTTGGGGCAGGGAGATGCAGCTACTGGTACCAAGACTCTGAGTACCAGCTGGGGGCAACAGAGAGTAAGTGAAAATAAACTATTTAGTTCACTTACTGAAAGCCACAAATTACAATGCCAGCCTTTTTTCAGGAATATTTTCCTCCTGATGCTTAGAAAACATATAGTTTCTATTTAAGAGATCATCTTTCTCTGGTTATTGCTAAAAACGTCTCAGTGGCCATAATATGTGGTGGGCCAAGGGACACAGGCTTTCTGCAGACAGAGAGAGTATCGTACAAAATGCCGATACTGTAACGCATCAGAAAATATTCCAGGAAAGGCACCACGAAAAGCATAGCTGCACTCAGGGGGAAACCTGCATATTCAAAAGCTGCAAGAGGCAATGATATATGCTCATAATGGATCTAATGAAATGAAATGGGGAGAGCCTTGTCTCTGCTGAGAACTGTGCCACGAGCAGCCCAGTTCTCACTGCCATTGGTGCACACCGGTAGGATTTAGTTCACAATGCACCAGGGCACTCAAGTGCATGGCTAATTTAAGCAGTTGAAGAAACATCCTGGAGATATTTGAGCTCTGAAAGTCAGACATGTGATTAAGTACTTTAAAAAACATTCTTAGAAGTCATCTTTGTTTGCTTTGTTCTAATAACGTCCTGATAACGTATTTTTGAGGACTAATGGCAATCATTATAAGTGGCAATTATGATGACTATCTTCTAAATTTTCAATGAAGCTGTAAAACATCAGAATTAATTTGGAATTTCTTTAGTCTTTCCTCCTTGCTCTAACAGCGTGCAGCTAAGCTTAAGCATGACACAGCTGCCAGACCTGCAGCAGAGACTAATCTTTCCTCTCTGTAATAGATCTTTGATATTCAATCCCAATTCCACTTCATCAAAGACTTTATGTAATACAAATATTCAATTCCTGTAAAAATTGATTGTGCTACCCATAACATTTTCATTTCTACTGGAAAGATTAAGAACTCCCAATTTTCTAAATTAGTTTGTAATTATAATGTATCCCCAATGAAATTAAAAGATGCCAAGAAAATATTACAAATGCTCCCTGTTTTCCAAGCAAATGATGGAGTGGTGAAAAATTAGAAGGAATTTTGAACAATTTAGTTGATTATTTTTGAGGACAAACCTCCGTACAATGCCCAAATACAAATGGGCCTTTGTATGGGGCTCCCACGCAAAGATCAAAAGGGGGTGATCCCTCCTCTCTGTGCAACAAGAGCACCAATACAGCTGCCACTACAGCCCAAAACTGCAATAAACACCGCTGTAAGCTTCTCAGCTAAGCAACTCGGCCTTCCAAATCCAGCCACTAGAACCACTAGTCACTCCTCCAGCTCTTGCACTGCGGAGAGGAGAAGTGGACCATAAGCGTGCGGGACAAGATACGAAGTCACCCAATCACCCTCTTGGCTTTGTGTGCAGTCACTGTCACCATGCCGCACCGTGAAAGAGCTGTGGATTGAATGTGTAGCTTCAGCCAGGATGGGACCAGGACAGTCTTTTAAACTGTTCTATCTTCTGTTTTACAGATACATCAAATCAGTCTTTCTAGAAGCCTGTTCTCGTTTTCTTAGGTGCTCATTCCTGAAGCACTTGTTTCTTTTCTCCCCGTGGGACTCTGTTCACAGCAAATAAATCACTGCAATGAACTGCTACTCCACCTTAAACCCCTGTCTACAAGAGTCTACCCTACTTACAACATAAGACCAAGTAGTGGAAAAATCTAGAGAATAAATAAGGCTGCTTTTCAATTACCTGGTCTGCTGTAATGCTGAGGAGAATGGGAGGTTGGAGTGTAGCGACCATAGCCCAGCGAGCCAGCAGAGCTAGGACTTGACGTCCTGTACTGCTTGAAAGATCTGTCATCTTGGTCACCCTAAGAGGAAGAGAGCAAATATATATCATTAGGGAAGAGAAATCACTTCCAAAACAGGCAGTATATGCCATTTTGCACATTTCTGTGCTGTGTAGATGGAAGTTGATGCTGTCGCAACGCTCCATGCAATCCCAATGAAATGAGGCGGCTTTCAGCTGTAAGCAGCTCCACCGCAGTGTGACCAAAGGAGCTGTGCCAAGTGTCAGAGAACGGTCATGTTCCCAGGAAAATCGGGACACACACGAAGTTAAAATGACAATATAATCTGAAAAGAACATAACACTGTAGAAGTGTTGTTTCAGGACAGTGTAATTCTCTGAACATACACGGGTGGGTGGAAGATGAGACCAGGTTAGCATGATACTACTATGGTCACTCTGAACCCATAAGAATGGATGCATAATTATTACAGGCAACACAAAAATCAGCATTTGTTGGCTTCATTACATCACAGAGACAACTGTATCTGCCGTACAAATTGCCCAGTGTACCGTATTACAACATGGTCATTACTAGCTAGGTAACTGACATAAACACTCATATACAGCACTAGCATTAATACTGCAGCACTGTGCAAAGCAAGTCATACAATCCATTTCCCACTAAGTCCTTGGCTTCAACCACTGAAAACCACTCCAAACCCCTCAGTCTCTATAACTAGTTAAATTACAGTTAAAATTTGCACGTAGTGTCTTCTTAACTGTAAAAGCATTACTAAGTGAGTTAGATGTGGAAATGACTTTTTGTAAACCGGCTATAAAAGCAAATTCAAATTTCATGTTTCTTTTAAGGCAAGCAAGAATTGGCTTGAGTTAAGTTCAAATTCAAACAAATCAAGGTAACTTGCAGATGCTCCCTTATGGAAAGTCATACTCCAAAAAATGCTTCCCCTCTCTTATTCCAGTAGGAGTGAGTGAAGATGTGCGATATCACAGCAGGTGTTAGTCACTTGTCATGAATCCTGGGACATCTTTAGGCACCTGTGTGACTCCCACTGGATCATTCATCATTTAAACACACAGGAGAGCCTATTTAGCCCCATCATCATCTCCCAGATTCCTACCAGGACAACTTAGTTATATCCATCCATTCATCTTCAGATGAATGCAGTTTTCCATTTGGCTTCTCTGGGATTATCCATGACTCTATGGAGATGTACAATGTTCTCCCATCATCAGTTTTTCTCCTCTGGCTCAAGTGTGCTCCAACCCTTCCACCTCACCCCAGACTGCATTTTCAAAAATGGGAAATAAGTTTTGTATAGTGGTAAGCAGCATTATTGCTTTAATATCCATTTCAGAAGAAATTATAGGAAATATTAAGGAAATATTATAGGAAATATTAATATAGGAAATATAAAGTTAGGAAAACCAGGAGAACAACTGATGCCTTCCCAAGCATGCAGCATTCTGTAGGCATTCTGCTACCAACGCCTCCATGCGCAGTTTGAGATGTTTCCCTCCCAAAGTAGCTACATTATTTAATACCCATTTTAACCCTTGCAAAGAGAGTGACAAGCAGTATAGCAATGTCTAGGAAGTCTTGCAATTATATTTAAATACCATACAATATCAGCTAATGGTCTATGATGTGTCCAACAGTATGATACAGTGAATTTTTCCTCTATTAAAAATCTCTGCAACAAAACTGGTGACAAGTTTGCAGATGATGATGCCCCAGCACCTCATCATAGACTCTTTTGAGAAAGACAGGAAGCATGGCAAAGCTGGCTAACTTGGAGAATTCACATAACACGAACCACAGCAGCACCAACCTCTACACCAGTGTCACTTCTGGGATTTAATAGTCTGACTGTTTGCTAACTGATAGCTAATTTAAAGGAAATTATTATAATCTTCCAAAACACCAAGATTTTGTATTTATTATTTCAGTCCTTACCTCTTGTGTACTTTGTGTCCGTGTAAGGAACAGTCAATCGAGTTCATGAAATCCAATATTAAATAAAGTACATTTTTATTTTTAAATTATCAATTAAATTACACTTCTATTGGTTAACTTCTCTGTTTAACTAATGCTCATTGTGACAATTGGTGACTTACAATCCTTAATGAAAACTCACAATTGTCCACTAAAATTTTGCGATACAGTTCTCTTAACATAAAATTGGAACAATGGAGAAATTAGCCAGGCCTGTGATATGTAATTGAGTTACTGTCCGGGAAGCTGTGTGAAATGCTTTCACCGCTTCCCAGGTGATGTATCTTGAAACAATGACTGGCTTTGATCATTAATGCACATCAAAATACACAGAACTAGAAGTTCGAGTATGTGCAAATGATCTAACAGTATGTGTGCACAAATAGTATAAATAGTTTAACTATTTGTGAAATAAAAAAAGAAACAGAAAAAAGAGAAGAGAAAGCTATGCCAGCATTATTTCAAGTCGACTCACGCTGGCAGCTTTAAATGTAAACATAAATCGTATTTCCCAATGTAATTCATTTAGTAGAGCTTGAAGAAATGACCACAATACAACCTTTATTTTGGAAAGCAGAAACATGGATGACAGCGGAGACAGATGCATACAGATGACAACCCAGAAGCAGAGCACATATTCAACACAAGTAACACTGGGAGAAACATAAATTATAAAACCCCATGCACTGTAGAGGCAGGAGGCAAGCCCCACATTTCAGACGCTGCTGGTTATCAATACGACCAGGTTAATGCATCACAAAACGGGTCAGAACAGGAGAACAAAGGCATTGGGGATTACCTCAGTAGGTGTTGGAGAGAGCAACTGAGGTGACTGCAAACAGCAACACACAACAAATTAGTGATACAAATTCATGCATGATGTTACTTGTGAGTAGAACTACTCTTAAATTATCAATATCCATTTATAAGACATGATACAGTTAGGAAAACACCTGTCAATTAAGTTAGGGCATTTTTTCTTTTTATTTGCTGTTTACTAAGTAAATAAGATGCAAATAATTTAATATAAAGCTTTTGTTGATTTCTTAACTACAAGATCCTGGAGTCTGGCGAGGCCAGTCCTGTCTTGCTGTGAGTGTTGCTAGTAGGGAAACGCCTTTTAAAGCACCTGCCTGAAACTAGACAGAAGCCCTAGTCAAAGCTGCATTGAAGCACTTCCAAAACCTGGACTAGAACTTTGTTGCTCAGAGCTGGCTATTTGAAGGGAAAGAAAAATATCTATACAATTTAATTTTTCATTAAACATTATGTAATTTGACAATTTGATGTTCACTCTTTTTTTCTTTCAAAACTAAACGCTAAGTTTGGTTACTTGGAACTACTGCAGCTGCAGGCAGTAGCCACGATGCTGAAATGTGAAAGACAGGATTTTTGTTTCCCCCCTGGCAATATCAAGGATATAAATATTTGGAGCACCACGAAAATGTGCATGTCGGATTGCGAGCCATTGCCATTAGTCCTCCTGTTTCTTCTTTAAGATATCACTGAGGTCTTGCTGACACGAATACCTACATCAGCACAGACCTACCTGAGACAGCATTAAGCTGGTGATGCAAACACCGGGGAAAGAGCAGATGTGGCATGAAACTCAGTGCGTGCTTTAAAAGACACAAATCTGTGAAGGCAGAAAACTGGCTGGTCCATGTTAAGACTGGTACCTTAATCATAAACATTAAGTAATATACCTAGCTTAAAGCCTGCTTACATATATCCACATGCCAGCAACTGTGGCCGCAGGAGACACCCATTCCTGGGCTCAGGTGGGTTTCTGGAAGCAAACAAGCAAGCAAACAGATGTTTTCCAGGTAAGTTCTGAGCTGCTTCTCCCAAGCGAACCAAGGTGTCTCCTCCAGCCCCAAGGGAAAAGGCCCTCTTTCACACTGTGGTTCCTTTTATCTTCTGCTAAGGTACGTATTTTCCGAAAAGGGCAATGACTCCAGTTGTCCCAATAAAGCCCTCCTGTCGTGGGCTAACCACTGAGCTACCCACTAAAAGCAGACAACAGCAGCGATACCCTCTTTGCTGTGGTTTATTTTCGTTTGGTTTTTTAGAATTCAACTGCAACGACCTTCTAACCCACTCCTGAAAAGTGCGATGCTGAGATTCTCAGAGGTCAGAGCCGCTGGGTCCCAGCAAAGGCCAGAGGGCTGCCACCAAGACGGGCAGTTTCACTGCACCCCCGGGCGGTTGTCCCACCTGCAGGATTCTCCAGCCTTCGAGGGATGGAATGGGGTCAGATCACACCGGGAGTCCAGAAGAAACCTAAACCCTAGCACAGCCACGCAGATGCTTGCTCTGTCAAAGGAGAGCAGCAACAGCAGCAAGTGGCCAAGGAGATGCTGAGGGTAGGCAGGGGGAAGCTCCCTCCAGGAGCAGCAGAGATTTATGCTGGTTTTATAACCATCACCTTGGAGCAGGCGCAACAAGTGAGTCCTCACAGGAGCTGGGCAGAAGGTTGTTTAGCCTATGTACCTCTGCCAAGCCTAGATGTCACCTCTACCAAGCCTAGATGTAAATGGGCAGTTGAGGCGGACGACAAACATATCACTACCCACAGATTTTGATGTAGAAAGGAAATGTCTATACTCCATAAGTTCAGGGCTAGCGAGCTGTTTTCAGTTTTGTGAATTCAGAAACCTAAATACCATTTAAACTCTTTACCAAATACAATCTTAACTCTTTTAGCATGCATTATAATAGAGCTATTGAGATTCAGCATTGTACACAGAGGGTTTGGAAGACCTATCATATGTGCTGCGCTTTACCTGAGAGTAGTACTGAGACTTCAGTAGTAGATTAAGTGTAAAAGGTGTAACTGATAGCAGGACTAGGGCTATTACGAAAAGTATGGCAAAAATTTATGGTATTTATTTCTACTCATTACTTACACCTATAGAGAACAATGCAGACTTCCATTCTAGACTTTATATATCTTGATAATATACCTAGTATATATAAGAGGTTTGATTTGTAAAAAAGTATCTAAAATTATAAAAGAAATCAAAAATTCAAACAAAAGGTAGATATGGTTAGGGAAGAAAAGCTAACTTGCATGACAGGAGTTATATACAAATATGCTCCACAAGAACCAGAATTAGTATTAGTAAGATTATGTTAGGTTAGATTTCATTAGCACAAATTGTGTAATATTAGCTCTGCATATGAATAGGTTGAAATGCATGCATGACATGAGGATGAACTTTAGTAAGGGACAGTTGAAAGAAATTTGTACATAGGAAAGTGATACCATTGTTGTGTTACCAAAATAACATTGTACACTTAAAAAAAACAACTTATGAAAGACATTTGGCTTCGCTTCTGATTTCTGCATTATAATTAGCAATGGCTCCTCTTTCCTACCACATGCATGAAGAATTCGTCTCATAGAAAAACATATTTTAATTACATGTCATCTGTTTAAAAAATGATCTCAGAAAGCAACTTTTTGATTTCCACAAACTAAGAAGTGAAATGAACATCTTGTCTGTTTTTCTGGGAGGCTAAAATGCCTTGTGAACGAATGGATGACATCACTCAACTAACTGAAGTTATAAAAGTCAGGGTTTTTTTTAATTATGCACATGTTTAAAGAGTGTTCAGCAACATGTTTAATGATGCACATAAAATCACAAATTCATAGTAAAAAAAATACCCCATGTTTCAGTACCTCCCCGTAACTATGCCTGTCATCTGAAGAGTAACTGATATATGGAGAATAGGAGATCATATCTGGGCGGTCAATGTTATAGATGGCTTTATTTTTAGGGAGAGCAGCCAAATCCCTGTAGTCAAGAATTTCATCTCCAAGCTTTGCCTAAGAAAAGGAGGAAAGAAAGCAGTGAGAATAAGAAAGAATATGATCAGGATGCAATCAGAAAAGGACAGATAAATGTAGGTAGAAAAGTCATCATCATAATAATAAATCACTTGTTCTGTTTGTGCACATTTAAATCTCCTATATTTACTAAACAATGCTAAATACTACTGATGTTTTCTTTTTATACACCGGTGCTTTCTAATATTCTTTGTCACTTACAGTTGGATAATAGGAGTAGCACGGCATCATTGCAGTTCCCTTGGTTATATCCCGCTTACTGCTAGCTGCACAAAAAGGCATGGGGGACAGATGGCGTACTCTTTTTCAGGCAAAATGCCCTTCATTTTAAAGTGATTTTGGTGTGCAGGGTTCCCCTACCATAAGCAGTAGTGAAAAATCAAATATGTATTTCCAACATACACTCTCCAGATGCTGAAAAACAGTAGTCAGTTCTTTAATTCTTCCCATGCGGCTGTGTCCCACAGCTTCGCCTCCTTTCCCCTTAACTATGGGTCACAAACCAGCAGATGATGGATTTGCACCATGGTGGATTAGTTGGAAGATCACAGATGCCACTCAAGTAAAGTTCAAATCCTTTCATGAGACTCACAGAGTCAACAGAGGGAAAGGGCTGTGTTGCTCCCCATTCTCCTCTTACTATGCTTACTCCAAAAGTGTAATTTTCAAAATGCCACATTTGCACAGATAATCTTCAGGATAATGGTAACTCGCACGAAAACTGTATCCAGTTATGTCTTGTAGATACGATGACAATTTGGCCACACTGAGAGTGGAGAAACGGGCAGTGTAATCATCTCATTCCCAGTTCAGGCTTTGCAGAATGACAAGCTCTTTGTTGGCAACAAAATAATGAGTGAATCTTGCAGTTCTCTGAAAATCTCAGTATGATCAGCTGTTATTAATGTTTTCCACATGCAAAAATATGAAAGTATCCAGGATTTATGTGTGCAGTGATTATATTTTTCCTTAGTATGAGCTAAGAAAAGTTCAATAGATATTCCAGGGAAGTTTTCTATTAGGTTAATCATACAAGAAAAATTTAGTCTGACAACTTTCACAGAATCACAGAAGGGCAGGGGTTGGAAGGTTGGGATGATCTGGAGATCACCTAGCCCAACTCCCCTGATAAAGCAGCATTGTACCTACAAGGAAGGCCAAGGAGGCTGTGGTAATTTCTTTTTTTAAGGTACGCAGGGTTGTGGAGATTATTCTGGTGAACTCAAAGTTAAGTTCAGAATTGGGAATATTTAAATGTGAATTATGGTATTTTAGCTTCTGTCTCTCCGTGTGGAAGTGCAAGTTCAGATCCTCCCACTAGACTTTGGAACTGTCAGGGCTAGGACTTACCTAGTTACATAATTCCTTTCAGTTTAAATATCAAAATGTAGGCAAATTTGGATGCAAAAACATTTTAGAGATACAGTTTTGTTCTAAACACTCAATTCTACAAATATTCCGTCTACATTGTTTTTTATTTTATTTGTTTCACCTACTTTCAAATAAGCGAGCGGAATTCAAGTATGCCAGGGAAGGCTCAAATTACAGCTAAGAGGCTTCAAGCCATTTCTTCAATAATCTGGTATTTTGGATTCCGTTAAAACCATGCTCTAAGTTTAGAGTATCTATTTCATTTGGAGTATGTAATTTTACAATTGTATAATTGCAATTACGATCTTGTAAAAAAATACAATGTGATTTCTATTCCTAGTACGAGAATGCACAACACAGCTACGTAACCTAACCTAAACCTTCCAGATAGATACATCTTTGCAGGGAACTCCTAATTCTCTCTTCATAAAATCTAGCTAAGTATAAAGAAGGACTTTTATTTAAGCCCTATTTAATGGCATAATTGAGAAAAGAACTGATTTTTTAAGTGGTATTTAGGGACTCTGAGGGGATGTCTGCACTGGGTTAAATTTCAGTCTAGATATAATCCAGTCATCACTAAAGTCAATTAAAAGATGCCCATTAACTTCAAAGGGCATTGGCCTATGCCCCTCTCAGTGCAAGAACACACCAATGTGATACCAACAGAAGAAAAAGAAGTACAGTTTTAGTAAATGCTGCGTATGAATCACATTCAGGTTTAGTCACAACACACTTCTTTCCCCAGCTAACCACTCAACCATGACCCAGGAACACATCTCCCATGAGATGGCACGTTGTTCGGAATGATTGCACTGCTCTGACTTGATGCCTGTCAAAGTATGAGCATGATGAACTCATGGTTCCTAAGCTTTAATCGTTTCCTCTAAATTCTCTTTTGTCACACAGCTCACCAGTTGTTAAGGTACAGTTTCCCTATTGGTTTTAATGGTCTGAATCCATGCTACTACTGCCAAAAGCAGCTGTCCTGTGTGTGCCTCTCTGCTCTGCCTTCTGTGTTAGCATTAGAGACATGTAGATGGATGGGTCATCTTTTGCCTCTTTGGTTGGCTGGAGGTTTTTCCTGGGTTATTTTTCAGCTGAATCCTGTCTCAAATCTGACTGATCATACTTCTGTACCCACTAGTACTAGCACCAAAGAGGAGACAGGAAGACACAGCCGGAGAGGGACAGAGCCACGTGTGGGTGGAACCTTCCTTTCAGCTGCAGCATGAATTTAGGTTTGGTAAAACCAATCATGAAAGCACTCAAGACACACCTTGAGCATGTCTGTACGTTATAACACTCTTGTAATAGAAAACAGATGCAAAAGATAGCCAAAGAATCATTTTCATAATATAGAAGTCCAATAACATGTTTTTAATTCTTTTTACTTTCCTGTTTGTGAAAGCCAAAATAGGATTTAATCAATCTCACAACTTTGACAATTAAGCAGTCAGAGATGAGACAGATATAGCAAAAACTTGCATGCCTCTGGGGAATCTTTTTTTCCCTAACTGACTCATATTTGCTAGAGAACTTAATTCTTTCACAGTCTCAGCTGCCTCTGAAGTAAATTACAGTAACAAACATTAGAGTTGTGTGCTGATTTAATGACACCCTTTGAAAAAAAAAACAGAAAAAGAGAATGGAGGTTTGTCCTTGACTTTTAGCAGTCTGTGAAGCATACTTAAAGCTGTAATCACAAACATCAAGAAAAACAGTGCCATCAGAAAGTTAGAGAAATGTCTTTAAAAACATATAAATCTTAGAAGAATGCTCATGCTTATTAAAACAATGAAGTGGTGCATGGCTGGAGAGATGGAAACCATCTGGCCAAAGAAAGTGCTTACATGATAACAGGCTCCTAGCACAATGAATTGTCTTCACAGGAGTTGAGGCAACAACATTTTTTTACTAGGAATATACCACTGGTACCCACCAGCATGGAGCTCTACTAGAAGAACAACTCAGAAACACTGACTAGCATTTAGATAACGGGCAGTTCCCCCACTTCTAGTTCAGTCTTATTCAGATAAAGGGTATATTGCATTCAAAATAGTTTTTACTTGAAGAAAAAAGACATGTTTGGTTCCAAGACACTCTTTTGCTTGTCTCCATGTAGTAGATTAAAAGTCCTTAATCTTTGTTTAATAACTGCTCCGGCAGTCAACTGCATCTCCAGCAATTTCCTCTGCATACGGTCCTGTTCGATGAGAATGACTTGCCTTCCCGAGGGATATTTGGACAGGACAAAGAATAGACTTGGGAATACTGAATGTCTACAAGAGATGTTTGTATGGAACATGCCACACTCGTGGATATTTTTTACCTATTAGTGGTAGCCTTGAGAATTTGGCCATGAACATTAGCTACAGCAATTATGACCAGCAAGGTACACCTAGTATTGAAAAAATACTCAGTGTAAGCTTTTATCATACTTTATTATTTTAAAGTCTCTCTATGAGCTTTGCAGAGCTAGCACTTCTTAGACCATAAAAACATCAAAGGTCTTTGAGGGTAGGGGCTAGCATTTGCGAAGGCCCCAGTCCTGCAATCACACGCACGAGTGTTTTCATAAGCAATCAGATGCAGGCTCACGAGCTCGATTTAGACAAGTTGTGTTAAAATATAAGCTTGTAATCTACCTGTGGGCTGTACTGTTTACTTAAACTTTTCTTTTTAGAAAGCACTGTGGTATTTTGCATGCTTTGGTGTAAGCCAGCTCTAGTAGTAATGTAAGTGCTATAAATACACCACAAAAAATAACTGGAAACTGCCAGAATTCTGTTATGGTAAATGCAGTATTCAAACATTTCGAACGTGGGAAAGTAAATTCCATTTTAGAGGAATCTCCAACTGCAGTGGTTTGGAGACACTAGCTTTCCACACAACGTGCTGAACTGTAAGAGAAAGCACTGGGTTTTTCCCGTCCCCCAGAAAAAGTTTCACCACGAAATACTCACATAGATCACACGGCTTGGGGAACCTGACGTACTTGAAGCAGGTACAGAAATAATACTCTCAGATGAAGTCCTCGTTTCCTATGGCAGGAGAAGTGCAATAGATAAGAAACAGAGGAGACAAAGAGAAAATGTAACTGGCACTTCAGAAACAGTGTGCAAGACACTGCATTAAACTTAACCTTTACCACTCAAAATGGTGTTCTACAGTGAACTCAAAACATACAGGCATACCAAAGACTTCAAAATAAAAGAATACCTTTAGTGAATCAAACTGACCTGCGGAAATGCAAAAATGATTTTACACGTAACTTTCTTTTCCGCTCCCTTCAGAACGACATGGCCCGGAGCGCTTCTGGGCTGCCAGGACGGCCTTTGGGCACTACCAGGGCAGGCCAAGTTACAGCAGCTCCGAGTCTGGGGTCACACGCTGATACAGTGGCAGCATTTTTACTCTAAGATTATACCATCAAACCAATCTACGCTGCTTCAGGAATGTGTCACGCTACGATGCCGTTCGCTCACAGCAAACAGCGCGACATCCTGCAGAGCATCCTGAACCAGACACCCAATGTGTTAGCTTTCCCCTCTCTGATTCTAACACTACCAGATTAATTTTCATACTCAGCTGGTTTTGCTCTGTTTTCAGTGATTCCGGCATTCAGAGTGACAGACCTTTATTGCTTTCTTTTTGGTAGATTCCTTTATGATGAAAAATATAATTACTTTTCAATAACAAAGGGTTGTGAGACACAATGGTATTAACCATGAGTGAACAGACCTGACATTCACAATTGAAGTTTAAACAAATCTTACTATGAAATCAATGGTTTTATACCCTCTTTTATCCAGATATGTTAATTCATCATAAAATAGTCTTTCCCATCTATGGAAAAAACCTGTTCCTGATTGCAAAAGCTACATATTTTTCCAAGAACTCAGAATGACCATCATTTACAGTTTTACCGAAGGCTGACACTTCTCACCTGGAGGTTACAACTGTTCAAATCCTTAAAAGGATTTCAGCAGTATTAAGTTGTCAGATCAAGGTAGCGCCCTTCCTACTACTCCAGTCTTTACTTGGAGTATTTGCTACCTTTTAGAAGCAATACGTGAATATATCTGTACTGTGCCGGGTTAGCAGAGCAAACAAACCCAATGATCACAACTATCATTCCACTGACCTTCTTTAGCCCACACAGTCCTATGGATTTCTCTGAGACTGCATGTGGAGATACTTATCCATGTAAAAAAGCTTCAGTTTCATTTTTTTGGCACGTCTGACTGGGAGTTTGGAATTTTCTCTCTCTCATTTTCAGTTGTCTCACACTGAAGCTCTGGACAAGCTCAGAAGGTCCAACAGGACAAGCCAAACACCGGCATGGAAATAGAATATTCTCTAAGAAATACTTGCGGCTGCCGTTGAGGTGGTCATTCAACATGGACAGTGTAAGTGCATTGCTCTTCTGCATAGTTACAAGCACACTGGAATTTTCCAGAACTTGTGTAAATGACATGAAAGTGTCATCAATGCACTGATGTCACATGCAAACCATAATACTTCTTCAGGAGGTCCTTACAGGAGGTCCAATGAGGCACAGGAAAAAAAGCCTGAAGAAAACTGCGCTATTTCAATGTTTTAAACCCCGTTAAAGTCAAACGACAGTTTTGGATTAACTTCAGGATTCCCTACATAAAGGGAATAAAGGGATTCAGAGCTTCTTTCTGTGTCATGTGCATCAGTGCAGTATGTTTTGAGATCATACAGTGTAGCATGACCTTAAAACACATAAAGTATCTGGCTGAATGTATTTAATAAGATTTAATAAATTCCTGGAGTTGTTTCAGTGGCTTTCCTCAACTTAGAGGCACCATGTTATTTTTTAAGAAGAACTGCAATTCATTACAATTTCTAACTTTTGCAATCAAAGTATGGAGTCTCATCTTTCTAAGGTACTTGTGCAGATTGCTTCTGTGCTACTCAGTTACTCCCACTAATCGTCCCGTTTCTCTGCCTGGTGATTAGACCCTTTACCTCTTTATTCTCTACACGATCCGTTACCCCTTCTAGCATCCCCAGTCCATGCCTGCTGCGCATCACCTCCTAGCTTTTGCAATAAAACCGCACATCTCAGTTGACTCCATTGCTTTTGTTCAGTTCTCTTCTCCGCACTACGCAGTTTTATTCCCCTTCCACCTACCTCTTTTTCCTTTATGCCTTTTGATAATTCTTACTCTTTCTTTTGCTACTTTGATTTCTTCTGTCTTTTCCAGTTTCATCCCTTCTGCTTATAATCTCACTCTCCCATCATTTTTCTTTCTGCTCTCACTCTCTTTTACAACTTCTTTTTCCCTTCCACTCCATTTCCAAAGTTTAGGAGTGTGCTGCCACTTACTCCTTCTGTCTTTGTCACCTACTTTAATTACATGCTTGCATATATCTATATAAATATATAGAAAGATAACTTCTAAAAGCAACAAACGCAAAGGTTGACCAGAAAATTTCTCAACCAGTATATACCTTTCCCAACTTTACAAGTTACGTTTAAAAGTCCATTACTTCCCTCTTTGAAATGGTATCCTTTTTTCTTGCTTTATTATTTCAATAATGAGTATTTAAAAAAAAACACACAAAAAAAGAGGAAAAACCCAAAGAAAAGGAAAAATGACTAGATTTGGAAAAATTCTTTGAGCTCCGTTATGGTTTTTTTTCCCTACTCAGCCAAAACTCCCACTGATTTTCAGATACAGATGTCCTGCTCTCTGCTGGGGACAGGGCAGACTCCCAGTGCTTGGAGATATGTGTTATAAATAAGTCAGCCTTTACATGGTATCTTACAAGCACACTTTCTTTGCGTTTGTGAGGAAAATGCAGCCAGTAGGAACCTAGTACAACTTAGTTCACCGCCTTTCTTTGAAGGAGGGGGGAAAAATCCACAATCTACTGCATTTTCAATAAAGTGCATGGGGCTTTAGTCTGGCAATTTCAGTTACTCAGCCAGAATAAAACCCTTAGGAAGCTTGAAATACTGCTTAATAGTATTAGGCTGAATCAGCAGCACTTATTAAAGTATTCTGACAATTTTGAATACACATGTATTAAACAATACATTTTATATTGAAACGCTACTTATTTGATATTCAGATCTCGCCATGAAGAATACCAGAGCAATCGCTTCCCAAGTACAAGGGTACAAAAAATACAGCCAAGATCCTTCAGGGTAAAGCCCAAACCAATTTTTTTTTTTTTTTCTCCAAACTGTAATTTAGTCAAAGTTGCACTTGCTAACACACCAGATTTGTAAACACTCTTTTTATAGCTGCCGCCTGCTGTTCTGACTTGCCCCACGTGCCTTCCGTCCAAGCCTTGACGAATCAAAGCCGAGCTTTTTCGAACGAAGATACCAAGGGTACCACTTAGAGCATCAGAGAGCATCAGAACTGAAAAACCCCATACTTGGCCTCTGCATTAAACGACAAAGTTGCAGCTCAGTCCCACCACTTCAGAGACATCGTTTCCCCAGCTACAGATTAATTCTTCATTTCCTAGGGGCAGCTTATTCATCTGCTAACCCTGCAATTATTAAAGTTGCCAGAACTCCCCCCTTTTCCCCTTGCATACAGACAGATGCACAAATCATCCAACTCAAGGAGATACTTAAGGCCAGAGATTAAATTAAGCTGGGGCTGCCTTGCCAACATTTTACAAACAAATAATAAAAAAGAAATTCCAAGGAGAGATTTTTTTGTAAAAACAAATAAAGTGAAAGTCCTCTGATCTTTGAAGTGCTGAGCCACATAAAAAGAGAAGAGGTTGTGCACTGAAGACATCATAATCAGGCAGACGTTAAAATTTAACTTTTTTTTTCTTATCCATATTTTCACATTTTTCCTTATTCAGCTTAAACATACAACACTTAGGTCAGCATTCTCCTGAAGCTGTACCTTTAATCACTAAGTAAAAGCAGAATATTTATATTACATTACTACATTACGTTAACCTACTAGATTTCTGTCATTTAAAATTTAAAATTACAGTAGTGAAAAAATTCCAAATCCTTCCCTCCATGCTTGCTGCATAAAAAGGGACAGAGAATAACATGGCAATGCAATACCACTGGGTAAAAATAAGGTATTTTTACCTTGTTTTTTTCTTCAGCCTTTGCAGCCTGTCTACAAACTGGATGCCAAATGGATGTACCTGGAAAGTAAATTTAAAGTTCTGCTTAATTCTGTTTCCCAATAAGAACCTTAAAAGGTTTAAAATAAGAACCTTGTTAAACCTTCCCATAAGGTTTTACAAGACACAGCACACTGACTGACTCCACTGCAGTCACTATTTCACGGATACTTTCAAAGCTAAAACTGAGAACTTCTCAATATCAGTAAGCCTGATCACTTACATTTTAAAGACGAGGTGCACTTCAGAAACCTACATGTACTTCAGTATGAGATATTAGCACCATAACCTGATTCCTAAGAAGTGTGAAACGGGATCCCTGGAGCTTCTCCAGCCCATCCTCCTGCCGAGAGCAGGTCCCGCTACAGCAGGCAGCTCAGGGCTGTGCCCAGTTGGGTTCTGCGTATGTCCAAGGATGGAGATCCCACAGCATCTTTGGGCAGCTTGTTTCACTCTCATGATGATTTTTTTCCCCTTTTATGTAGTCAGAACTTCCTGTACTCTTATTATACATACTGTTGTAATAGTTTGTTCCAGTTCATATCAAGTAGCACACTGGGATGGGATGGAATAGAATAGCATTGTGGCATCTAACATCAGCTGAAAATCCAGCCCTTCTTTCTGAATTACTCATTGTACTGACCTTGCACTTCCTACATGTTTGACTCTCATAAGAAAAATACTAAGGAACTGCATTAATTCAAGGGAATATCCATCCTGCAGGAAGCAGAAAATACAGAACGAACCAATTCTCTACTGCATATAAGTATTGAGGAGAGGATTACAAACTCCAGAGATACAATTAACCGCAAGCATGAGAAAGAAACTTAACAGTTTTCCGTCAGTCACAACGCAAAAAAAACCCACTTTCAGAAAGTTGAACACAATGTTCAATACTCAGCGTTCAGTGGAAATGCAACGTGTGTCACTATTTAAAATAAAATAATTATTTGTAAATTTTAACAGTAAAAAGGAACCTTTGCATTTATGCCCGTCTGAGCTCAGACAAGCCACAAGCTAAAGCTCCACACAGTTATACAACGTGAGTGCACTCTAACTTCTGCCCAGCTAAATGGGAAGTTGAGAACTTTTGTGTTATAAATATTTAATGTTTACACTGGGTGGAGAGCACCAAGAAGATTTATTGGAAATGCTTTGTTTTCACAGCAGTGTGATAGTTTTCTAACCAGTGGATTTTGGAAACAAGATAGAAACAGAAAGTATTTCCCAGAAGACAGATGGAGATCATTAGAATTTATTTCACAAAAATAACCCAGATGAATCCAGACTCAAGCAGTAAAAGACACTAAGTACAGCCTGGATAAATTATATTTACTAAGTTACTGAAATTTTTTTTTGAGACCGAACCACTAAAAACACATCTTTATAGTACCTTTAAATTCGACGCTAATTTATGTTCCCGTTACGAGTGGGTGTGAGCTTGCCCACTGAAAGATTTTGTCCCAACTGCTGCATAAGTTGCCGTAAATCTTCCCAATGGTTTTAAGTACTATTCAGATCAACCTTTTTTAATGACTTACTCCTATCTGTGGCCACACAAAGTTGGCTGGGAAACTTCTTCATACTGAAGACAGACAGTCCTTTCACCCAAGGGCCATCTGCTGGATGACCTCTGAAGGCTAAATTTCTGCTAAAGAACATGCAACACCTAAAGGAACTTTACATTAATTAAGAGGATGGTGAACAACTTATACAACCCTGGGGTGTGAAATTTTTTACTATCTAACACATGAGGTGAAGTAGTCCAAAAACCTAATCACAGATCTTTCAGGATGTTAACACCAGTTTCTAATGGGAACCGCTCTTCATGTGAAGATGAAACGTGCATGATAGTAAGTAGCTATGAATGGTGCATGCATCAGAAAATACAGTGAGGTGGGTCCAAATTAACAAGACCTGAACATACTTTGTGATGACTTAAATTAAAAATCAGCACAAAACCTAACAAACATCCACCCTTATAACAAACCGAACAGAAAAAGAAGTTCCACTGCAACCCAGTTTCAGAGGGTTTGAAACCTAGAAGCAAATCTGTAGTTTGATACCTTTTTTTAAAGCATTGATTTCCCAGAGTATTTTAGTACCCCTAAGTTACTTCGCAGCTGGAAGAACCACAGCATTTTCTAGCTCCTGAGGGAGAATCCATGAGCATAGACAAGGATCATTATGTCATTTAATGCACTAGTTCTTGTTGTAAACCAAAATGACAATAGAATTGTTATTTTAAATAACATACTAAATTATAATTAGATCTTACTGGGACCACTGTTGTGTTTTAAATAAAGTCTAACTTTTCCAGCTAATCAATGATTTCAAAGTACGCGTCTAGAAAACTGTGGACAATTGCAAAGTTGTAATACAGATCTGGGCAGGCATGTGATTTTAGGATAATACACCAGTCATGCAGTTCCCACATCCTACTAAGCTTTGCTTTTCTGTTTTCCTTTGAAAAGACACTGCCAGTTAAGGATACAGGCAAAGCCTTCATTTTCTCCGATGTCTGACCCTGTATTTAACTGTATGGACATCATTTGCTTTGAGCGGTTAAGTACAGCTAAAAGTCGCTACATATGAAATACGGATTTTAACTCGTATCTATGTTAAATAACTTTTTTTTTTTTCCATTGAATAAATTACTATGCAAGTCCTTCTCTATTACCACTCTTATTCCCTGACAAGAAACACTGAAGTTCTCCTGTGCAAGCTTATGGCTGCGTAAGGTATAGGCATATTTTGTGGTAAGGGCTTCAGCTCCACGGCATCCTCTTCTCCATCCTCTGAGGGTACTTAGGTCTGACTGAGGGAAATTCAGGTAAGGACCTTCAGATTTTCTGCTCATACCCAAATGGGGAATGGGTACAGAACTGGACTTAGGACTGCAACAGCAGCTTTAGGGAACCTGCTGTCCCATATGAGTTCTAACTTTCATCTGGACCATTTATTACTGCAGAAAAATCACTTTTTTTCCAGTAAATAGAAAGTTTATAATCTTCACTATCGAGTACTTCCATCTGCAGGAAATAACTGCTACCACTCATCCTTTCTGTGATTCACACTTGCAATTGGATTTGAACCAAGAGAGAAGTAATAGCGAGTAAGAATCAACAAGAGTTTGTTTTTGCTGTTCTTTAGCCTACACATTGCATACTTCACTTTGGCAGTTATGAAATGAGAAACATATGCAAACCAGCTCAGCCACGCTAGTAGGTACAGGCAAGAGTGTCATGCTGCCAACAGTAACTGGTTTGGTTTTGGGAGGTTTTTTGATCGTTTGTTTGTTTTTACCTTGAAGATACATTTCTTCTCCTTCTGCAAACATCTGACTGCACCTGACACATCGTGCGCACGTTGGGTGGTAATGTTTTTCTCCTGCCTGTTTGGGAAAAAAGGTACAGATGATGAAGTATACTGATCAATTTGGCAGCTTCACCATGAGGAATTTTTCTTTCATCCTCTAGAATATGACTAATTAGAACAAATTAGTTAATGCCAATTAGCTCAACAATCTCCTACAACCACAATGCTTATTTTTCATTAGAGACAATTAAAGATTTAAAATGTAATTATGGTCTTGCCTACACAAAAAAAAGTTAACACGCAATAGTAAAGTCTCTGAATTTACACAACGGAAACAATTCTATACAGCAAACAAACACATTTTCCCTGTAGACAACCATACTGTGCACTAAATGGAAGGCAGCTTAGGACTCACCCGCAGAAGGAAGTTGGGAGGTCATAACCTTGAGCACACATTTGCAATTCACTGTATATTCCTCATGATCCCACTGAACATTTAACACACAGCAAGAAACATCTTGTTCAAGGAATGTCTGTACCTGCTTTGAAAGTGGCTTGCAGGTAACGAGTACTAAAGAGTTTTCATGAGGAATGTCTGCAGTGTGCCTGTAGGACTGTAAGTTCAGAGCTGCCACTTGTGGGTACTGTGCACTAAATTCCTCACGTAGACAAGCCAGGAGCTCTGCCAATTGTTCTGAGATTAATCCTCATAATTTAATACCACCATTTTCATCGATGGGAACAAGAATAGGACTGAGCCCTCGATTTGCTCAGAACAGCTTAGTAACCCATCAATTTTCATAAATTCAAATTTTTGATTACCTCATAACCCCATTAAACTGTTTCACCACTGACCTCAGCGTCTTTTTCCAGAGGAGACATCTACCTGCTAAAAGGAGCAAGGGCTTGTCTGTGTCTCTGTCAGAACATCGATGTGTAACACAGACAAAGGTGAAGTTAACCTCAAACGACTACCAGGAAAGAAAGCCAAGATTTTTGGATCACGGGATTTATGCAGGACTCAGTTTTGGTAGCTTGGCCAAAATTCAATTCTGTGGCCAGCTGCGGGCAAACGTCTTAGCTCTGCTTCCCACTGGCAAGGAGAGCAGCGCCACAAAGCAAGGCTGGTTTGAGCCAGTGACAAAAATAGCATTCAGGGAGTTGTGCTCTTCTGAGTGAACGACGCAGGCCAGCCCCTTCAAATTGCGCCCCTACCCCATCTTTCAGATGACACTCACAAAACAGAGTTCAGTAGCCCAAAGCCAGCTCCTGCGCATGCCCTCAGCACTCCTCACTCTTCAAAACCCCTGCCAAATCCTGGCATCTCCTTCCTCCTCTTTGACCCCACATTCTTCTGTGATAGACAGAATGGCCCATGGTTTAAGTGGCTTAAGGTCAATGCCACTTCCACTATGAACAAAACCCAGGAGATCAAGTAACTAAAGCTTAGAGCTAAGTTCAAGTAGGTTTAACTTGAAGTTAAGCTAAGTCTGACTTCAGTAGAAGTTCTTCTGGAGTTAAAAATAAGCAAATTTTGGTGCATGTAGAATATCTCATAACCTGTTTATCTGGAAAAGGTTGAAAGGGCATTGCATGTACCTTTAAGAAATTACTATCAAGTATTGCCCCACTGTCTTCAGCATGTAAATATGCTTTCATAGCATTGCACTGTAAATCCCCGTTGTATTAATCTAGAAACTTAACACAAAAGGATGACTTGTCCTACTCTCCTTCACTGACTGAATGCTGAAGCCTTCAGAGGTATTTATACTAAAGAACATACTCTGTGTCTGGGGGCTATTTTGCCATTCACAATATCAAATACAGGCATGTGATAAATTCAGGTTAAAGAATCTCTGGTTTTACTTTAACAGTGTTAACTTGGTTCACCCCTGAAAACCAGTTACTGTATTTTAAACCAGCAATAAGGAAGAGCAACACATCACATCAGAATTGCCAATCTGAAAACAGCTTTGTTCCAGTTCATTCTTCTTTCTGTGGTGTCATTTATGCAGTCTGCTGGGTGATTTCTGCAACTTTAGACATGGAAGATGGTCACTACTACCTGTGTCAACGTCTTAAGTATCAGACTATGAATTATCGGTACTGGATTTAAACCTCAGGTTTAAAAGTGCTTGGCTGAGTGCAGGTGTTTAAGCACAGAAGATTATTTTACTATCATGAGATAAACTTAAATTTGGAATATCAGGCTGAAAAGAAATATAATTTCCCTTGAAAGATTTGTACTGCACAAGCATTGCTAATGCAATGCATAGCCTCAATAATTCAATTGATTCAGCACAGATGATACAATTTCCAGGCTAACAAGCTCTAGGGGAATTCAATTACTCCCTTGCTAGAATAAACTGTCAGAAAACATTCTCAGATAACTCAGATGCACCACAGAATAAAATCTATTTCCCTAAATTTAACAGCGCAACAAAATACGTCATTTTAATTCACTCTGTAGAGTAAGTAATATCAACTAGCTGTAGAATGGCACAGAGATCTCTTTTTATATGTTAGATACAATTATAACGGAAAAATCAAGGGGAAAAGATGTTGTGATCCTTTTGTTGATGCTCACGCCAGCATAACTCCAATGGATTTTGCATAATTACCTCTGAATTAAAATGGAACATACCCAAACTCCTCACGTAACTCTAAGTGCTGACAGTCATCTTTATTCCCCCTTTTTACATTTTTTATGAAGTCCCTCCTCAAACCAAAGTACAGAAGACAAGACATGGGAGACTTCATCACTTTAAGTATTTATAACAGATCACAATATCTTGCTAAATGAAAGATGATAGCTAAATCTGAGGTTAGAGACTTGATGCAGGAATTAACTAATAATACTCCCTGATATGTTTACACAGTAAGCATGATTAGATACCACAAATTATATTCAAACCTAGGACCTGGGCGTGTTGAGTCTGAATGTGAATCATAACCTCACTTGGGTACACGCCAAGGAGGCTCCTTTCTCCTCTCTCTTCAGACTATTTCACAGACTTCATCTCACAGATTAACAATCGGTTCCAGCAGAACTCAGAAATTTTATAAGCTTAGGGCAGCAACTGCTTTATGGTTTCAGCTTAGTTGTAATGATGGCCTCGTTGGTTTTTTTTTTTTTCTTGGTTTTACTGATGTGAGGGAGTTTAATGCAGCAAACAAATTCCTAACCATATGGTTACTTCTTCTTTGCACAGTTTGAAAGCTTTGTTTGACAGATTGTTGTCTCAGTGTTTAATGAAACATCAACACACACATAGCACAGAAGAACTGACATTCACCTCTGAGATACCTCTTACGGTTCAAGTGGTAGATGGTAAGAAATCTTCTCAATATCCCACATTTGTTTCAAGACTGCACCAGGTCTTTGTGACCTCGCATCCACATGTGAAGGTAGTATTATTACGAAGATAAATTTAAAGATTAAGTCTCAACAGAGATTTCCTCAAACCTGAATAGCAAAGCGTGTCCCTAGCAACACAGTAGACTACCAACAGTTTAATTTCTCTTCAAGTGACTACACCAGCTTTCCACAATCCCTGAGTCAAAGTCTTGGTGTGTAAGTTAAAGCTGGACCCAAAATGGTCCTTAATACTCTGAGAGAAAATATTTTCATTTACTTCATTCCCTTTAGGTATGAGGGACCGTTTTGAGTGGTAAATCTCCTCTGCGCAACAGCGAGAGCCTTCTGGGCTTGGTCAACGTGAGGAACGTTCTCCCAGCAGAGCCGAGGACCTCCCTGCACACCCTGCCGTAAGCATGGGTGGCACTGCAGTGTGTGTGTCCTACAGCACATCGACAAGTAAACCCACGCTTCACTTAAAACAGGACCAGAAAGCTCTGCAACAAAGTATATTCAACCGCCTTTTCTCATTTCTCATAACTTCAGGCCTTGAACTAGATAAAAGAATGAACTTAATGAGACAAATGTGAATCACATTATTTAAAGAACAGTAAAAGGTGTAATCCTAAAGTTTGCAGAGCAGTATGAATACCAGGCCTGGGAAACATGCAACACTAGCAAAACCTGAGTAATTCATACTGGAAGGGATAACCTTAACTAGTTTAGGTTGGGTTTTAAATTAGCTGTCATCTCTCAGGAAAAAGATATTACATTATTGCAGACAGCTCAGAAAAAACCTCTGCTCATTCTCTGGCTATGGTCGCAATAACTGATGAAGTAGTAGTATACGTAAGAGATGATCTGTATAATAATTGTTACTCTATCACCATGACACTGCTCGTCTGGCCTCTCAAGCCATCGCTAGGATGGTGACTGATGTCATTTTTTACTGCAGTTGATGAGCGACAACTGCTTATGGATCGACACTTGAGGGATTGAACCAGAGCACATGAGCGCTCAAAGCACAAGCTGGCTCCTGGAAAGAAAATTCAAGATTTCTGATGACTCTCCCACCAGTGAAGTCTAAGTACATCCTATCTCATTGCATTACTCACTTAGTGAAGTAGCTAAGCAAAGGGAAGAACGAAAGCTGGCAAAATCATTTAATGTGTTAAATAAACTCATTACTATTTGGTTCCTTTCCTCGGAATAAGAAGTTTTCAGTAAACTTTGTCATGTGAAAAATACCAATAATTTTTAAAAAACCCTATCTCATTATCAAAATGCACAGAGGTAACTGACTCCTTTTACCGCTGGGCGTAAAGAGTTTGTGGAAGCGAGAAAAGGTTAGACTGCTGCAATGATTCAATCATATCAAAGCATACTTTCCATTTTAAGGTTGTAATACAATATAGGTTGCTGTAATAGTGCATTATTACCACTGAGTGTTATCTACTGATGTAGGCCCAAATCCTGCTGTCCTCATACTCAAAAATCTCCAAATGAAGTCCTAACAGTATCCTACCCTGAACAAAGATAATGGAAGTCAGCCTACAAAACACTGAGCCTGCCAAGGCACAGTGCAGTGCATGACCCAGAAACAAGGCCCACAAAAGAGTGGTATAAAGCATTCTTAGTTAAAAGCTTTTCACATGGAACAAATTTGCTGGAGAGCTGGGTCATCACTAGACAACCACCTGTTCAAGCAACGGGAAACAGAGTAAAGCACAAAACTGCCAACAATCACTAAGCCTTTCTATCAGGCAGCTTCTCATCCTGAAATGAAGGACTAAAGCTCATAAAAGACATGGGAGTTGACCACTGCTATCTGTTTAAGTGGGAGTTACTATTTGTTTAGGATGGGAAGGGGAAAAATACTTAGGTACTGTAGTGACGGGCAGAAGTTTAAAACTTCAGGTAGGCAGTAAAATATTCTCTTTTCTATACTTTGCCTCCACTTCCTTAATAATTTTCATTCACATGAATAATATTAAAGGGCACTGAGATTTCTCCAGGTGCGTTTCATAACACGGCTAATAGCAGAAATACAATTCAGTTTCAAGTCAGGAAGTGTGCAAGTGCACCACAGAATGATAGAATAATTCAGACTGGAAAGGACCTCAGGAGGTTATCTAATCCAACCTCCTGCTCAAAGCGGGCTTGATGCTCAATTCAGACCAGTCTGCTCAGATATTTGTCCAGTTAGATATGGAAAACCTCCAATGATGGAGACTGCAACCTCTGGGCAGAGTGCTCCAATGCTTAGTTATCCTTACAGTGATTTTTTTTTTCTTTTTAGCCAGTCAGAACTTCCCCTCTTTCAATTTATGGTAGTTGTCTCCTCCTCTTCCACATGCACCTCAGTAAGGAGCTTGCCTCCACACGCTTGAAGGCCTCCTTGTAGGTATCAGTATGCTGCTATTAGGTCCCCCTGAAGCTATTACTTCTCCAGACTGAACAAATTGAACTCCCTGAGCATCTCCTCCTAGCTCCAGCCCCTCAACCATCATGCTGGCCCTCCACCAAACTAGCTTCAGTTAATCAGTGTCTTTTGGTAAGGGAGGGCAAAAAGATGGGTGCAGTATCCTACACGTGGTCTTGCAAATGCTCAATAAAAAGGATTACCTTCAATCTACTGGTTGTGTTTCTGTTGAAAATGCTCTCTCTGCTGGTGGCCATCATCCCTGCATACTGCTCTCAGGTTTAGTTGATTGACCACTAGGACCCCAGATAGCTCATATGCATCTCCAAGCACTTACAATTGAATATAAGACATCAAAATAAATCAAGATGTGCTTGTTGTACATACATCACACTGAAACAGAACATAAAATCAAGACATAACTCATTGATAAATTAACCCCCTACCGCTTTCAGCTTATGTCCATGGATTCATATGAGTAGATCTGAGGAGAAAAACACTGTAACACTGGGTAAGGGAAGTTCATTATCTATCATCTTAAATTCAACACTGAGGAGTACGTATCTTCACCAGGAAATTTCTTCAGAGTACGCAAATCAAAAAAGGTGGAAACTCCTTTAGTCGATACTTATCTTGTTCATACTTCCTCATTCACGCCCCAAATGACTGTTTTTACTGAGGTATTAAACTATTATGCGAATGAACTGTTCTTTTTCTGAGGTGACAGAAATGTACAGGCAACTGACAATGAAATACAGGGAACTCCAGATATTTATCGTGATGAAATTTAATAAAGTTTTTGAATGAGATACAGGAGCGCAACTTTAAATGGCCCAACCAGTCACTGCACTGATTTATGGAGGCAAATTCACAAGTAAGTAAGTTTTTACCGTAAGTTTTACTGTAAGTAAATGCAGTTCCCTGACTTTGGCCGAGCTAAGATTCTAATTCCTTCTCCCAGAACTACATTAGTTATTATTTAAAAGCTCTCTGACCTAACAGCACAAATCTGGCCAATAAAATCTTTCTATCAAGTTATTCCACCTACTAGGCTGAAATCAGGGGTTGTTCTTGCTTATTTCCCACCTGGTAATACAACCCTCTCACTCTTGGCCAGCGCTTCAGCATGCAGTTACGCGATGTGGGTTTAATCCCAAAGGCTGTGCAAAATTTAGGCCCCAGGAGTTTGTACTTCAGTCTTTATCTCAGGAGTACCATGGAGAAGGTGCACAGCACCGTACCATCAAGTGCCGTTCGTTGGCCACACACTGATAACTCTGCCATTGCATCCACGTAGTGGCATATTTGTTATGTGAACTATACTGGCTCCACAAACTGGATTCTATGGGGTATTTTCAAAACAGAGTGATGATATTCAGAAAACCAGTTAATCTTTGGTGCTTGGAGTAGAATACTGTGCTTAGTTACCAGCTTTAAGTGTAAGCACACAAAATCTCCATTCACATTTCTAGCAAAGCCAGAGTTTTGTATACGCTACTGAAGAACTTGAAGGATTACTCAGGAATAGTTGTATACAGTAATGGCTAAGGTAGTAAACAGCTGTCACATCACNCAGTTAATCTTTGGTGCTTGGAGTAGAATACTGTGCTTAGTTACCAGCTTTAAGTGTAAGCACACAAAATCTCCATTCACATTTCTAGCAAAGCCAGAGTTTTGTATACGCTACTGAAGAACTTAAAGGATTACTCAGGAATAGTTGTATACAGTAATGGTTAAGGTAGTAAACAGCTGTCACATCATCTACTGGGTACGAAGGGACAGGCAACATTATCAAGGCAGAAGTATCTGGCAAAATATCCGTTGCTTATGTTACACAACAGTGCCAAGGAGAGAAAAGCGTGAGAGCCAGGAGGCAAAGAAAGAATTATGTGGAGGAAAACTCTTACTATTTCTTAGTCACAGTGGACCTGACTCACCACTGGGTCACTTCAGCAGTGTGCCAGGGCAAACGAACCGTTTTCAATGCGGTCTACACTACTGTAAATGTAATGTAATGTTTCAAATCAATCCTTCTCATCTTCCGCTTATTGGAGTAATTTATCATCCCACTAGATGCCAAGAAACAGTCATGTGAAATGTTCAATACATGCACCTGGACCATTCCTTACGGCTTTAGCTGTCTCACATGTACTGTTACTTCATACTGTCTTGGTTCTGGCTCATCCCGCTGTACTTTGCAGAGCCTTGAGACTTCCCACCCACATTTGAGTCATTTTTACTGCCTCCCACACACTCTTTATTCTTCCAGGTATAAAGTGCAGATTGAATGTACCAATGGGGACACTTATCTCAGGTTGATAGTAACTTACTATATACTGGACTCTGAGAAGGAGAAGTTTCTAATGCTTGCGGGAGAAATAAAAAAATAATTTAAAAAACCTAAAGGGAATAATTAAGAAAAAGAAAGAATAGGAAGAAAAATCAGCACTATTACAACTGTAATCTCATTCTGTGACATCTGCAAACACGTTCTGACTGAGGAGCATTCAGCCCTGCTGCAGTCAGACTCAAGCTGGCGAAGGCCAACAGTGCATTTTTTTCTCAGAATTGGGTACATGATCTTGTAAACCAAAATGGTCTGTCATGCCTAAAATGACTGATTTTGCACTTGGTTGCTTTTGTTACGCAATGAGTGATCTGCCCCTTTTGTCTTTTTCTTCTAGGCTTTGCAAATTTTTCTTGCCACCCACTGAGACTTGAAGAGGCTTCTGTTTTCCGTTTGCTCAACAACCTCCTTCATTTCTTTTCCACCTTCCTCCCCCACTCCTTAAAACCCACTTAAGGGCCAAGACAAGCTGCAGCTGGCTCTCACTTCTGCGGTCCCTCGATCAGGGAGAGGGAGTGAAGAAGGAGCAAGATGACTTGCAGACATACTCCCTTTTCAACTTTGCAGCTGTGGATTTAGCCCACCCATTTCAGACGGGAAGAATGAAGCTGCAACCAACACCGCACAGCCCTGGAGAAGCAGCATGATTCATCAGATGAAGGCAGTACAGCTCTTACACTGGTCGTGGCGATCCAGGCTGCAAACTTCTGAGGACAGAAGCTGTCTCTCATTCTGTGCCTGAGTAAGGGCTGGTATTTTGGATTCCCAGATTTAGCTGGGACTGGAAATGTCGCTGTTGTGTGCAGAACTGACATTAATAGTACTTCCTGGAAGTAGGAATTTGCTACTTTCAGACTCATCCACACATTTCCAGTTCAAGGTACCATTCAGAAGGTCTTACTTTGGGGGGAAAAAAGAAATTTGAAGCAGCACAAAAAATGCTGAAGCTTAGCAAAACCTTAAAGATACAAGAAATGAGTCACACAGGCTGCTTTCCTGCTATTAGCAGACACACCAAACCGCTGTCACATGGGCCAGAGCATCCTAGATACTTTATCAACAAAGCCAATTGTCACTGAGTGCACTTACTCCTGCACCACTGTCATGGTTACGAGAGAGAGACGGAGGGAGTCGCTTGTGCTGTGGCTGGATCGTAGAATCGTAGGTAGGTACAGGGCACTGCAGAGCAGCGGTCCGGCTGACGGCAGCGTGCCCCAGCAATGAGTCAGAAGACCACCAGAAATTAAAGAAATTGTGCAAAGTAATAGGATGAGGAACTGAAGATATCCAAAAAGTGCAATGTTTCACACTGTCAAAATATTCAAATGCTGGCAAACAGTACTAGATAATAATGCATCACCACAGCAACCCATCCCTTAGAAAGGCATTGTAACTGGCGTACTGTATGCTGTTCGTGTCTGAGGCTCAGAAGGCAACTACTGGAATCCCTGCCTTGATGCTTTAATCAATTAAGATAGTTTAAGATAGTTAACTGGTAATACACTTTTGCATAATGGGAAAAGGCAGTGGACACCATTCGCCTATCTGCCAGACAGGCTTGACTCTCAAGAGTCAAACGATGCACTAAAACTCTAACACGTACAAACCCACACAGGGACAAATGCAGAGCAGCACTACTGGGGACTTCTTCCATACGTACAAGAGAAATCCTCAACAGAAACGCAAGCAAGCAACTGAAAAAAACCACAAAACCTGCAACAGTCATTCTTTCTTCTCTACCAACCAGTTTCCCTCAAATTCTGAACTTCTCTTCCGTGTTAATCACACATAGTTTGCAGAATTCCTTACTGTGGTAAAAATGTAAGAGGCTAAAGCTATCACCAAACGCAACTCAGTGCTCTTCCTCAGTAAACCTAAAAACTGATTTACAGGGTAAAAACTATGCAAACAGCTCCTTTTAATATGTACTGGTTTTTCCTGGCATGTCAACAATTGTCAGTTTTTAATTGATCAGATAATAAATATGGATAGGTGTAGCTCTGTATCTCTTTCTGGAGAGAAGAGATGGTAGAAAAAGGGAAAGGATGAGGAAAAGGAAGAAAGATAAGGTGAATATATCTAAAACAACACAATTGAGCTACAGGAAAGGCTAAAAGCTAAGGTCAAAACCATTTGCATTGCTATTTATACGCTTGTAGATAGTATTTTTAATGATGCCTGTTTTAAAGCAGAAAGTCTAAGTCAACTGTCAATTAACCCTTACCCCGCCAAGTTCAGACACTATGCACTGATGATTAACCTGCCTTTGCAAGCCAGCAGCCTCAGACAAATGCAAGTGGCACCAAAACAGAGACCGTTCTCAAGCTGCAAAATGCCTTGCATCTCTGCAAACACCACGCATTGAAAGTGCTAGTTAGTATTTCCTACCTTAGGTGGTTTTCTTTCGAGAGAGCTAATGTTGATGTATTTAGATGTATCTTTTCCAACAGTTTTTCTTCTTCTCTTGTGATGGGAGAAAACTGGCGTAGAGAGCAGTTTCTAACTGACACTTGGATCCTTTTGCTGCTCTGGCAGCCTTCGCAAGGCTGCCCATGCTACCGGAAACCCTTCCTTGGTATAGACTGCGTCGCTTTTATTGCACGTTCCAGTATTAATGCCTATATTATAAGCTGCTCAAGTACCTTTCACGCATTACTAGGTTTTGTTGTTAGTGAAACAGCAGGGTAACAGACATTTCAGAACGAACCATTCTTCCACACTGCAGGCAGAAATTTGTACACCCTGCTGTAAAGAATTAGTTTCGTCTCTCTGCTATACCGAGACTTTTGCAAAGGGAAAAGCAATTGATTTACAAAGTAAATGTGGCTGCAAACAAAAGCAGCTCAACCCTAGGGTGAAGCGAAAAACAAACTACAAACAAAAAATCATGTTGTAATTAGTAAGTCACTGAGCTACAAGTGGCATTTAATTGATGTATAAATAATTGACATTTCTAGTCTCATTCCTGTCTAGTCTCTACTGCATTTGTTCCCTTATTTTAAAGTAACATATGGTTATGATTAATAGATTTTAAAAAATATATTGATTATGCTTTTCTAGACATTCACACATACACATAAACCAGCAAAATGTTAACTCTTTCTTCCCCCACATATACTGAGTGCCATGCTGCCACGTTAGGATGTCAGATACAGCAGCTGGATCTATCTTTACATCTAGTAACTGATAAAGCCATTTTCAGTGGGACTCGTAGGACACATTTACATCACAGCCATGTAGCTGTACATCACGAGACAGTTGTAAACAGAAGTCTAATCAAGTGCTGAAAATACCCCTCAGTACTTACAGAAGCAGCTGGTTTGCATGTAAATAAACCCCAAGATACCTTTCCAAAAGCATAACTTCCAACGTGCCTGTCAATTTTTATTCACATGAAATTCAAAACACCAGCTAGTAGTGGTGGACATCCAGCTCGTTGATCAGCTACCAGCACAATTGGTTGTGGAGGCCTGCTAAGAGGCAACTAAGCCCGGCCATCGCTGGGCTGCAGTTGCCCATCCAAGCAATCACACCTGATCCCCTCACAGCCTACACCGCGTTTGCAATCAAAACATCCCCAGGAGATTATCTTTGGATATGAAGGCTTCCTCTAACAACATCATTAGCTAAAACAGCAAGTGAAGAGAAATGCCCCAGCCAAGTCCTATCTTGTTACAGGCTGTCAATGTTAAAATAGAGTCACAGAAAAAACCACTCCTAGTGCAATATACCAGTGAAAGTACTTTCTTTAAAAACAGTGGAAGGGGTTACTATCACTGCACAAGGTGGTGGTGAGGCATCATCTGGAGTCCAACGTCCATCCATGCTGAGAGAAGGCAGCTCCAACTGGCAATAGATGGTGAGAAGGTCCACCACCACCCAGAAGAACCTGGACCTGATTTTACGAGCAGAGGAGAATTTGGCTCATTCGTTTTTGCAAAACAGAAGTTGGGAGGAACTAAGACTGTTCTCCATAAATTCTCCTTAGAGTTCATCAATCAAAGGGGAGAAGATCAAAAAAGCTCAAAATCAAACTGTATCAGAAGAATTAATAACTATGCAGCGACCACTTACAAACACGGAATTTGCTGGAATTAAGTTTCTAAATATCAGATGTTAAGGAAACCCAGGCATGTTCCCCAGGAGGGGACCAGGAGTCGTCACTGGCTGTCACACAGCTCCTCCACACACTTCAACAGCCTTCCGAGCCTCTGCACGGCTTGTCGGGTGGGAAGGACCGGGAGGCAGGCAACCCTCCTCCGCCTCCTCCGAGCAAAACACAGCTAGAAGACCGATTAAAGATGACAAAACCAATGGAAAGAGTTTTCTTGATTTAAAGCGGTTTGTAGCAGGCTCTGAATTATCATGCAAAATATAGTATATTTTTAGAAAAAAGTAATTCAACTTATTTTGTCTATTTTTATGATATGCTCATTAGCACAAGTTGAAATTTAAATGAACAAATAACTGCTTGAGACAGAAAAAGAAAAAAAAATTTTAGTGCCAAATGCAGAGAAATAAATTGCAGCACTACAAATGGGAAATGGCTGTTTATAAAAATCAACAGCTTGTTATTTTAAAACGTGTTTATTTTCTGCAGGATTTGTTACTGTTTTAGCCAGGGATGTTATTGCATGTTATGTATGTTATTGCATGGAGAGGGACTTTTTACAAGGGCATGTAATGATAGGACAAGGGGCAACAGTTTTAAACTGAAAGAAGGCAGACTTAGAGTAGATATTAGGAAGGAATTCTTCACGACGAGGGTGGTGAGACCCTGGGACAGGCTGCCCAGAGAAGCTGTGGATGCCCCCTCCCTGGAAGTGTTCAAGGCCAGGCTGGATGGGGCTTTGAGCAACCTGGTCTAGCAGAAGGTGTCCCTGCACACGGCAGGGGAGTTGGATCTGGATGACCTTTAAGGTCCCTTCCAACCCAAACCATTCTAGGATTCTATGATTTTGGCTATTGCTGGATTGGGACTAGAGCTATAGCATAAGCTCCAAAATAAACCCTTTCTCTCCCTAAAGGTTTTCAGTCGCACTGCATTTTAAGTCAAACTATAAAGTAAACTCCAGACACTTCTTACTCCCCACTAAAAATGGCAGGTTTAGCAATATATACGGTCAGGGACAAAACACAGCAATTTCTAGGAGAGGACTGATGTTGCATTAAACAGTGTTGTGTATTTGCACAAGAAAAGCAAATATTGCCTATATATTGCCTATAAAAGCACTGGTGGACAGCATCTTTTGTAAAAAGAACAGCAAAACTGCTGCCTTTAAAAGCAATAGAAGAATTCATGGTCTCCGTAAATTAGCTGCTCAGCCCCTTTTGTAGCTTTTACAGCACAAGTTCCCTGGGAGACTGGGGGCAAGCCAAGGTGGACTGGAGGGGAAGAAAGAAACGAGGAAGGAATTATAAACAGAGTTATCCTGTGTTTAAGCCCATTTACTACATGGAATGAATCTGGTCCTCAGAAAATGGGCTGGATGAAGAATTTAAGTAACTAAATCATCATTGTATTTGGGTGGCAACCAACAAAAACAGCCATATTTTTATAAGTTATCAGTAACTCACACTAGTTGACTCTCCCTTCCTCCTCTGCTGAATAAACACTTCAAATGAACAAGCGTTGGAAAGGGAGACAATATTCCAAAATCTGGGCACAGAATAATTGTGGAAGCAGCTGTCCTCCTGACATTATCACAGAAATCAGAGATGGAAAAAATCCTATTAGGTCATACAGTCCCTCCCTTGGTCACTGCAAGACTGTCTCCTAACGTAGATTTTCCAGTGCCTTGTCCAATCTTGTTTTAATACAATCTAAGTGATAGCTTCCAGCAGCTCCCTTGGGAGGCTATTCCACTGCCTAATAAGTATCGCTGTCAAGATTTTCCCCCACTTCAATAGCAATCAAATAGCCCTATTATTTTTGTGTATCTCCAGATTATATTCAAGATGGTAAAAAGAAACACTGAAGTTCTGAAAAATGTTTCAGGATTCCAGACAATTCCACAAAAAATACATCTCACAACAAAAAGCAGCCATGGCTACTTTCTCTTTTTTCTGTCCTCCTCACCAGGAGATACACAAACGTACCAGCAAGTCGGCTGGTGACAAACACGCACCGAGTTTGATATCAGATAGAAGGAAGAATCACCCCCAATTCCAAGCCTTTCGAGCAAGTCTGTCTGCTGCAGACGAACAACAAATGACTTAACCGTGTTAGCTACGGATACAGTCCCTGCATTCTTTCAAATCTGTTTGCTTAGGTCATGACTTTTAGTCTAGCTTCCTAACTAAATGAGGTTGTGCGTGCTACCTCCTCACCCGACTGCTTCCAGTGCTCAACACTGGAACTGAATGGCCGTTTAAAGTGATCCCTTACAGAGGTCCAAAGGCCCACGGAAATCACAAGCTGATCACCATGGAAGGAACCTCACACCGCGTGTCATCTCTTTACCATGCAAACAGGCAGTGGAAACGTAAAGAAAGCTCTCGAGATATTTCATGGGGAAACGGAAGGGATGGGAGCAGGTGTTTTGGGAGACATCATGAGGGACAGGACCTATCGGATAGCAGAATGCTAGGACATAGGCCTTTCACCCCTATTCAAGCTTCATTAGTTTTGTTGCCCACAAAACAACACACTGTTTTAGACGATCTTACGGAAAGAAGGTTACAGACCATAAAGTTTCCAGGTTGTTGTAACAAGCCTCCAGACATTAAACATCATTATATCTGTTCAAATCCATCGCCTGCTTCACACTAACTTCATCCTACCTTTCCCATTTGACAGTGACACTACCTGACACTGCTCTGCTTTTACAGATCGTGCAAGTCCTTTCTCATCTTTTTTTAAAAAAGGTTTCAGAATCTTCCATCAGTACTTTTTCCACAGTTAAATGCCACAGACTTCAATCAAAGCTGCTCCCAGTCTGAACCAATACCAAAGTGGGAAGACAATCAGTGCTATAGCATTGTCAACAGAGCAACTTTGGGGAAGGGGAGAGGAGTGGGGTACAGATGCACTAATCTGAAATATCACCTAGAACTACAACGACAGATGTAATTACTCATGGTAAAATCCCTACAACAGCTTTAAAGAATTCACTTTTTCAAGTTTGTTATTGGTCTATCTATAATAAAACCAAGGAACTCTCCTCCTGTTCAGTACACTCTCACCAAGCAGTTAGAAGAAACCGGCACAGACACATGCGCCCCCAGGTCCCACAAATTCAACTCAGCCCTGTTACTATGCAAATCTTTTTAACTCTTTTTTAATTTTCATCATCCACAGAGACCGCAAGGACCCAGTTCTTAATCACAGCACAGCACATGCTATTGTTTAACCATATTGCAGGTAAAATATTACCAAACTAAAGGAGTATTTTTGTACAGACATTTCAAGGCAAGAACCAGGACAGAAAAACACAATATTGTGAAGCCAAGAGTCACGAGAAACTGGAGCTTCCATTCTTTTCCCATCTTAGTATTAATCACTCCCGGTAACATGCTATCTATAGGTAAGTGCACTCCAAATTTGCTATAGCTTTTACCACGACACTCTTCTCTCTGCATTCACCTCTGTCTTCTTTATCACATCAAATGCAACTTAATTAGCTTCACCTCCAAAGCCCACTGCCTCTTACTCCCTTTCATTCAGTGTCTCAGAAAACATGTAACAGCTTCCACTGGTCACCCATCACATTTTTGAAGGGTTTTTAATGTTTTCTTCTGGTTTGCCTCTCCCACTTGAGACAGACATCTGTAAACAGTGAGAAAGACGTCTTTATACTCTTTCAAATCCCTTAGAGGACTATTTTCTGAGATGTCTCTAAAAACATTTGATAATGGAAAAGACTCCCATGCCTAACCCTAACACCCAAACCATGCCATCTAGTATGGACTCATTGTTTCCTTTCACTTGCTTCTCAGTCCCTTCCATAGCTATAATCGTCCACCATTTGGCTAGTCTTTGTACGACTCCTAGCAGATCTTTCTCTGATGGAAGGAAGTCCTTTGGGACATCTCCAGGCTTTCTTAACTGATGAAGAGAAAGAAGCGAACCTGGGGAACCTCTTCCTAACTCCAGTACTGCTAAGGCTTCATGAGATACAGGGAAACGGCAGAAAGAAAAAGTGGATCAATGATAACACTGACTGGATAAACATGCACTTAGATCCAAGGACAAACTCTGTTTAGATCCAAGGAATAGATCCATTTCTGACCCTGAGTCAGTTACGTGGAAATCTCTTTTGCACAAAGTACAAACATTCACCTAAACTAAACAACCTCTTTGCTTTTTAAAACAAAACACTGCAACATGGCTCATTTCTGGGTGCAAAAATTCATTTCAAATTATTCATTTTAGATTTTTCAGCAACTTCACCCTAACTCTGGGGAATGTGAAACAGAATCAAAGAGTGTAATTTACAAAGGAATTTAGTGTAAGTATTGAAATATGCCTGATAACCCAATCACTTACCACTTCTGCTACCTGAATCTCCCTCAGTACCATAAATATCAATTTAGGGAGTATGTGTATTATCAAACCATTAAGAGAAGAAACAGAAAGGAATTATAGAAAAACTTCCTAGTATTTCACAAAAATAACACTAAACCGCTGCATTAATGCTCATTTGTGAGCATACGACTAGACCCAAAAGAGTAAGTCTCTTTGTACATTTCAAGATGTGTTTGAATGACAGGCTGTCCTTACCTCAAGCACTCTTCCTGTGATATACTTTTCACAATTGTCACATCTGATACCAAATTTTGCGTGATAGTCCGTTTCACAGTATGGAATTCCATCCCTAGGGAAGAACAACAGGTGATACCAAGATTGGTTTAGGAAGGGTTACAGGCTTACTGGGAGTTTATACAGCTAAAATTTGCTAACGCTTCACCACTTCACAGGGTGTTTAGGGACTTTTCTCCCTCCCAACTACTTGCATTTATTATTTTTGTAAAAAACTGAATAGTTAGTGAACAATTCTGGCCCTTCGGAGTCTACCACAATCCCACTTTCCTGCTTTGTCACTGAATTCAGCCATCGCCTCTCCCCCCGTCACAACATTCCGTCTCTGAGACTCTCACACCATGTGTTTTGATAGTGTTACTCATTAAATTTTTCCATGTGTTTTGCACTCTGGAAAAAATACTTATTTCTACATATTATTCTTTCCCTCTTTATTTATTTACTAATTGTACTTAGACTTTAGAGTAATTTCTCAACTGACTATCTTGACCGTAAACCAAGTTTTGATTAACACTTAATTCTACCAACATTCTTGACTGGACTTGCTTAAAGACAGCCATGGATTAACCAACTCTAGAATCTGCTCCGTGGAAGCCAGTAATGACTAAGAGATTTCAACCTGAGCAGCAGAAGAGATCTTGCAGTACGTTCATGCATTATATGAACGGTTATTTCACCACTACAAGTGATTTAAGATAAAGTACAATTTAAAAATATGAAGAATAAAACCAGAAGTCTTAGCTATTATTCTAGGAAGTCAGAACCAGAACACTTGGGCTATTGCTCTGAAACGAACCTATTTGTTAATTTTACATTTTAATCACAATTTTACAAAATTTTACATTTAGACCACTATACTGATGAATGAAAATAAATTGCTCTAGAAGAAACTGAAGACTCTTCTCTGTTTCAAATGGAAGTTAAACATAGAATCATAGAATGGTTTCAGTAGGAAGGGACCTTTAAAGGTCATCTAGTCCAAGCCCCCTTCAATAAGCAGGGACACCTTCAACTGGATCAGGTTCCTCAGAGCCCAGTCCAACCTGACCTTGAATGTTTCCAGGGATGGGGCATCTACCACCTCTCCGGGAAACCTGTGCCAGTGTTCCACCACCCTCATTGTAAAAAATTTCTTCCTTATATCTGGTCTGAATCTACCCTCCTTTAGCTTAACACCATTACCCGTAGTCCTATCTCAACAGGGACTACTAAAAAGTCTGTCCCCATCTTTCTTGTAAGTCCTCTTCAGGTATTGGAAGGCTGCAATAAGGTCTCCCCAGAACCTTCTCTTCTCCAGACTGAACAACCCGAACTCTCTCAGCCTTTCTGCACAGGAGAGGTGCTCCATCCCTCTGATCATTTTTGTGTTCCATATTTAACATAGTTAAGTATGTTTAATGTGCTATGCTAGAACAGCCCATGATCAGACAGATTTATTAGCAGGGGCATAATTCTATTGGACATTTCTGTGGAGAAACATAAAAATTCATTTTCAGGCATACAAGTTGGAGTGCTTAGAAACTAATCTATAAGTTATCACAACAATTAATTGAATTAGTAGAAGCAACGATATTTCTTCTCTTATTTTGTTTGGCATTTAGCTTTTTTTAAAAGAGGATTTCACAATAACTATATATTTACAATTTATGGGTTTTTTCCTATTAAATAACAAGCAAAAAAAGCACTGTACCAAAATACGGCAGACTAGCATAACATTTGAGATAATGCAAAATCTTATTTAAGAACACTCTTTTATTAAATAATGTTTTCTCAGCCTCCAGTGCAAGCTGTGAAATTAAATGTTATGCTTGTATTAATCTAAATCCAAAGAATTGCTGAAAGTCAGTGGGACATCAGCTCTGACACTCCATCATCTCTGGGCACTGGTGATTGAGTTGCTTAGCTGTTTAGGAAAATTTCATCATATCAACACACTTCTCTAAAGCAGAAATTAATCCCAGGTGCCTTGGCCAGTGAAAGCCCTGTATCTCACTCGACTGATATGAGTGTTGACGTGGGACTTGGTCTGCGTGTGTGCTTTGTGCTGCCTCTCATTGCTGTCATCACATTCAGTCCACATCTGACTGCATGAGGGTCTGGAGCAGCTCAAAAGCATGATACGTACCTCCTTAACAAACTTTCTGAGAACATTTTTGCTTATGTCAAACACATGGAAAGGATAATATCTGCTTGTTCACATTATAGCCTCACATAGAGCAAAGTCAACCACAGATAACCAAGGGCATGCTCCACCCACTGCCTTTCTATAGCTTTGGCAAGTCCCATTCCAGGTAAATGGCCAAATTCTACTTTTCTTAATATGAATTTTTCTGCATTTAATACAATTTAGATAATAATTTAGGTAACAATATCTAATCTTTTATATATCTCCAAACACTGATAAACACAAACTAAAGGACATGCAACACATTCGGTATTAAAAGAATGCTGAAAATGAGCAAAAATCCTCTTCCACTCAACTTACTTGCTGATGTACTCTGCATTCAGTAGCTTCCCGCATGTATTGCACTTAAAACAGCCCAAATGCCAGTGTTTATCCAAGGCAACCAATGACTGCCCATTTTTTATTTCTGAACCACAGCCCCCACAATCTGCAAGAGAAAAATCCACTATGAGTGCATCACATGCTTTAGATGGTCACGCAACAATACTGGTTACTGCTGTATGAGGATCCATCGGTGTCCTAGGAACAGCTTGTGCAGGCTCTTAAAGCTTGTTGCTGGCCGCTCACTGCCGCAGGACAAGTGGTACTGCCCTAATATTGTTCTAACATCGATAGAAAACGTGAATCATTCAAAGAAAAAACTAACTTAGGTTTTATTTCAATTCATTTAAACTGTGTTTAAAAGATACAAGGATTTGCTGATTAAGTTTTCGAGCACCAGCCCAATAAAATTAATAAAAAAAGACCTAAAAGTCATGAAACTACAACAAATAATTGAATCTTCATAGCAGAGTTTGTTTCTGAGTCTGAAAGGTTTACTCATAGTTTAAAATTCTTTTTGCAACCATGGGAAAAAAACTAAGCTGAAATTCCGATGTGAACTTCTGTACCAGGAAAAATACATCAGTACTTGAGAGGTATTACAAATTCCCGAGTAGCAGTGACATGGCAACATGTAAAAGTGATGGCTAGCCATATATTTATTATTTATAGAAAATCACTTACATATTCATTATTTATAAAAATTCACTTTCATAAAGCTCAAAAAAATTGTAATGAAAATTAAATGTGAAATATGTCATAACTGGATAACATAAGCTAGGCTATGTTGGTTAAACAGGCTATATATGAAGTAGCTATACTCACCTGAAAAAGTAACCGAGCACAAGGCTTTTTTGGGGGTTTGTTTACTTTTTGGGTTTTTTTAATGATGGATGCTTTTGATTATGGTAGTAAAAGCCAAACCCACTCTTAGCTTCCACACAAACAGTCTGCCAGTGAGGGGTCTGGTTAGGGAAGCTACACTGACACCGGATTTGAACCTGGTTCTCTGTATCCTAAATGAATCCTCAATTACCTTATCGGGTCCCGCTCTCACGCTTCACTCTCCCTCACTCTTCACTCCCTACAGATTCCGACCTATGTATAATTTTCTTACAAAATGTTAAAATAATCAGAATATGTGGAAAGATAGGGATAAACGTCAGTAATAAAATTATTCAGTAACCCTTCTAATCCTCCACTTGATTGTATCTTCCATCTTATGTGAAAACTTGTCCTTTTTTTACGAATTCTTCATGTATACCAATAACTTGCTAGAGAAAAGACAATCCCTGAAAGACATTTGAAGAGTCATTTAGAGACGCCAGAAGAGAAAAAAAAGCCACAAAAATGCATTGTATGGAAGAGAAAGATACATAAAAGCATTAAAAAAGATTTATCTAGTTATTAAGAATGAATTTCTAACATAGGATCTCATTAAAAGATTTAAACAGTCCTCTTAAAAACTTTCTGATTTCAGATTCTATTTAGTTGGTTACGTGACCCGAATGAGATGCTCTGTTAGTGCAATTGTAAATGTTTAATTTCTGAGCGCACAACAATAAACGTTAGTTCTTATTTTCCTTTAGTGGATTTGGAATGGATTAAGGGAGTAATAATACGTGTCTCTAATGTCACCCTGCAGAGCACCGATACGTGGAACCAGGCCCAGCACAAAAGCGTGTGCGCCACAGATCAGAACATTTACGTCTTGCTAATAAAAGAGATCATTTGGGTGTGTGCCTGGATTTAGTCCCACAAGACAATAAATACTGTAGTATCTATTCTTTAACTGCAATCAGAATATTTTTTTTGTGATCTCCCCTGCACCAGGAGCTCATCTGGTAATCTCATTTAATCTCACTGCTTGAGGGTTTATTTCACAAACTTAACGCAATACTGTGTGCTCAGATGACATTCACCTTTCATCTGGTTTAAGCTTTGGCGAGCAGAAATGCAGCATTTTGTGAGCTAGCTTTTATTCCTAACTGCTGTTTTCTCTGTTAAGTTCCAGATAATTAAAAACAAATATTGTGGTTGCTATGCCAACGGTGCCTATTGTCCTTGCCTTCCTGTCTTGGATGCAGCATCCTTTGCTGACTCACCTAATTTCAACCAATAACTCCGCAGAACACATCTGCTGCCACACGTTGATACTCTTCCCCGAGTACTCTTTCAACATCAACACTGCCACAAGAGGTTTTCACAGCTAGCATTTTATAAAAGAAACAAAACAGGCAGCTAGGTATTTATATAATAATAAAAGATTCAAGAACCCAGGCAAAAAGCAAATAACTGACATTCTTCATTTCTTTCAACTGAAATGCATAAAGGGGGTCAAAACCGAACTGGGAGGATGAAAACAGAAGAACTGGTCGGAAGGGGCAGTGATGTGGGGAGCTCAATGAGTCCCAAGAGATGTCCTGAAAGCATTCTTGAGCTCAAGTCAGAGATAAATGGGCCGACGAATAACACGCATAGTACGTATCAGGCCAAGAGCCAAACCAACGTAACAGCGGGTCAACATACTACTTGGTCCTTGACTCAGCTTGCTTGAAGTCATGTGGTTTTGTGCACTACTGTTTTTTTATAAAAAGAACTGTTCATTTAAAACATTAAGGTCTTTTCCAAGAAGACTGTTGGTAAAACAAGGAGATGCTAACTCTATTTATTGCTTTGTATAATGTGTAGCATAGCTACAGATAACCATTCTGGACTTTCGATTTTCCAGTTCAGCCAAGAAGTCTCTGACGCTGTTTGTTTATTCCTGAAACACTGGTTCTAGCCTAAGGACTAGTAAGTGCTTGGAAAACAGCTGTTACTACATGTTGCTCTTTCACTTATTACATATTAATCTGAATGTTTCCCAAATTCTTCATTAACTTTTAAGATATTTGGTTAATTTTCTGTATATTGTCATTGGTCAGGCTCCGGCGTTTCCTGCTACATATCCATATCCATGTCCATGTATTCGTGGCTGCAGTGCTTCCCATTGACCCATCAATGTTCTATTCCCCACATCAAGGAGAGATTATACCATGGCTACCCAATTTCCTGAAGCCCATGAACTCTGCAGCTCCGGGGCCAGCTGGGTGCTGCATGTCACCGTGAAACCAGAAGGTGCTGCCCCGCAGCAGCACTGTAAGACACTGGGGAAACGGACTAAGGAAGAGGTAAGGACGGACGTGGTCTACACAGGTAAGGAAGATATTTTTCTGGGATCTTGGCAGCATCACGGCACAATTTACTTGCAGACCAGATATAGACCTCAGTTTGCCTTTTACGATGCCATGGCATCTATCAGCTTACCTCCATCACTATGCCGTTTGAGAAGCAGATCTGGTAAGTCTCAGGCGAAGACCAAATCAAATTATTTTACAAGTCCTGTCTACATTGTGACAGACATCCAGGTTTGAACCAAGACTCTTATCTGAATCGACTAAAACCTGTAGCAAGCAAGATTTCCTCCATTTCTAATGAGTTTTAAAGCAGATCTGTATTTGAGGTTTAAATACTTGCATCTGTTTGAGATTTTATTCAGGAAAACACTAAACTTTCATTTTTCAAGGTCGGGTTTTGCCACAAAGATATACTTCCAGTGCTCGTTCTCTTTGAGGGAAGCGCTTTGCTGAGGTTTGCAGGTACGCATGCACTAGGGGGACTCAGTGCAGCACCCTGAGAGAGCTGGGGAAATGCACCACAAGAAAAACTCTCTATAGTGTGTGTGTGTGCGCGTACAGAGAGAGGGAATGTAAGTACATTAAAGGATTCTGTATCACAGATAATCAAATGAAGTTGTTCTGTCAGTACTCAACCAGGCAAATAATTTCCATTAAAGTCAAAGTCACTTTTCCCACATGACAAGGAGACAAAGAGATGATAGGTCATTAAAGCATGGATCTGCAAATGCGGCCAGCCAAGATGGCTGAGGATGATCCAGCTCTGGAACAAGCGACAAGAAAAAGCACCTAAGAGAGAGGGCCATCCCCTCCTCAAAGGAGAACAGTATTAACAAGAGAGGAATCAGCACAGCATCTCTCTCTGCATTCACACAGCAGCTTTTGCTGACAAACTGGAGAAAGGAGATGGCAAAAACTTCTGCAAAAAGTGAGCTGTGGGGAAAAACAAAGAAAAAAGAAAAAAAAAAGGAGAAATTTCTCCCTGAAGCGAGCTGGATTCCTTACATACAAAGGAGAGCAACCTATGGGGTCCTTCCTCAGCCATGCCGAATCCAGCTCAATGCGATACGATAATCATTAAAAATATTTCATCATTGCTGTTTAATTGAATTGCTCTTGATGTTTCATTACATACAGGTGGTGGATGAATGTTCAAGCACGGCAGCTCCTCGTGAACAAATCAGCAGAGGAACAGAGTTCAGAGCTACAATGCCACTCTATGATCTGCTGCAAAAAAGGTTATGAAAAAACCACATTTCTTTGCGGCAGCGTATGCATCTTCTGATAGTACACAATAGTATCGAGGTCAAGGCAAATGTCCCTCTGGTCACGTTGCACACATTAATGCTTCCTGTGTAGTATTTAGCCATGCGCCCATGTCACTTACAATTTTTGAAGCAACCCCGGAGCACTTAACAAATGTCTAAATATCATGTTGAATTTTATTTCAGTTGGAGTTGGACTAAATTGTCAAAAATATTAACAACTATATTATGCCTTTCTCCAAATAATTTGGTTTACTCCAGTTTTAATCAAATGTTCTGGGAGGTTCTGTGTTTTGTTAACCCTATAATGGCACCATCTGTGTTTCTTTTTAATAACAGACTTCTCGGAAAACTGCCATATACTTTTTCACATGACTACACTGCATTTCTTGACACCTTTTCGGCAACATTGTGGTAAAAATTCCAGTTAAACACGTCAGTGTTAAGACTTGTGGTCTTTAAACACATGCAGACTAAGAAGCACCAACAGAAAAGAGCAGAAATCGCCGCTTACTTCGCAGGTTCTGTACGGGGAAAGAGCCAGTGCTGCTGGAAGGGGGCAGGGAACATTTCTGGCAGATGCACTCCTTCCCGTTGAAAGTTACCCGGTCACCTGCAGGGAAAGGCAGCCTACAACAGAGGAAACAAAAGCAAACAGGTTACAGTCTCATGCCTTTATCAAAATTAAATATCTTCCCATAAAGGAACTGATTATTACTCTGGCTTCTTTTTCTCTGCTTGCCCAATTCTCAATCACAATTTTTCAGCCACTTAGAGAGGCTAAAGTATCGAATGATCATATCAAACGGATAACTGCAAACACAGACGTTACCGCTACTTAGAAAAAAAGATATCTAAAGATACAAAAAACATACTGAGCACTCAAGTCCAAATCCTTGTGTATCTAAGAAATGTAGTATCAGCAAGGGTTGATCACTAACACGGTCAGTTACAGAATGAAAATAAAACTGGCATTACAGGGAGTAAGTCAGGCAAATGCAGCTGCTTTTATGTTGGTAAAATGCTGCATGAGAGTGATAACTCTTTTTATACGTTAAAAAACCAGCACTTCTCCTTCCAACTTTGATCACATCAAAGTCCTTCTCTTAATCTATACGCTCAGAAAGCAAATGTCAGTGAACTCCCATTGGAGAAAATACATCCCAGTTACATAACCCAAAGTGTCTACATTACTTGTTTGCTCTACTCAACAAGAGCTCTCCTTACACTTAATTAAATCCTTCCTTTTTATCAATGTCCTTAAACCAAAAAAGCTTTCAGCCATGAGCTTTCTTCTCTGGGCACAGAAACTGCTGAGGTTTTTTCCCTAAGAGGACCAGATGGACAAATCACTTCATAATGCAGTAAAGGATGGTGAGGATTTAGAAACAGATTTCACTCCACCCAAAGCTCATGTCCAACTAAATCCCAAGTGAGCTATCAAAATATGGCTTAAGTGGGGCACAAACATAACGCAAGCCTTCTGCCTTGTGGTGAAGTCCATCTGACCAGATTATGTCATTAGCATTTCCTTAAACCTCTGCGTGACATTCCCCCACAAAGGCTATCAAGTTCATACCAATTGAGAGCTTGTCTTCACTACAAAAGCTGCACAGATACTTCTTGCTAAGCATAAACTTTATTTTGCTCTCTAAACCATCCAAGAGTGGCTTATTCTACATTTGTTGTTGCACTTAATAGAAAATTTTTAGTACTTCAAAAGAGAACAAAAGCAATGCTGTTCTTTGTTTCTAATTATGTTAATAAAATCTATTTTAAACCAGATAAATAAATGTTCAATGCTGTCATCCATTTTGGACCATAGTCAATACTTCAAAAATTATGAGGACACATGGAGTACAAATATTGTTATATCTTTGGATATCTGACAATGAATTGTGCTTTTCACCTTTTTTTTCTTCACTAATGACTTAATACTCCAAATACTTGCTGTCTTCTTACTTAACCTAAAGTTAAGCTAAGGAAAAATACTTTATAGAAATAGCCTTTAAAATTGCCCTGCTCTTTGACACAACTAAATGTTCCATGTGTGATTCTGGTACAAACAGGCCCAACGCCATGTTAGTACAGATCCAGGAGTCCTAAATTTCCACACGTTCAAGAGAGGATTTTGTGCTATGAATTTTACTTCAATACAGTTGAGGCTGGAAAGGACCTCTGGACATGACCATGTATTAATTTGAATAAAAATTACCAAATGTGACACACACTTATATAGATAACGAAAATTAATCTCTAATTACCAAAAACTATCTTAACAATGGAGTGATAGAATTCAAATGTTGTCCTAGTTTTCTACTGCCAATGTGAAAGACACCATTTAATCATGTCTTCTTTTCAACAAAATGTTACAAAATCAAGTCTAGAACTAGGCACTATTGGTTGACTCGGAAAGGCACAAGCCAAGGAATTTCAACTGTTCCAGAACTGAGACAAGAACTTGTAATTGACCTCCTACGTGTTTTTAGGAAGACATCACATCTTGGTTTACAGCCACGTATGTATTTATTATGACCACTGGTAATCTATTTTGAGTGAAATCCCCACAAAAATGGTAACCTGCTCCACAGATACAATCACACAACTACACTGCCATACAACCACCCCAGTATCCTTCATTTTATGCACTGTTGCATTCCCTGGGCAGGACATTACCATCAAGAATGGTTTGCCATACTTTTTATGGAGAACAAGACTGGGCGTCAGCTAATGACCCAAACGGACTCTCGTGAAAGATCTCGGTAAAACAGTAGGCTTTGCACCGCTTAGTCCTAGAGATGGTGATGTCCTGGAAGCCATGAATGATCCACTGCTCTGAAGAAGTACCATGACTACTGAGCATTCTTGTATCTAGCATATCAGGAGCAGAAGTCGGAGTCAAAGTTAACATATTTCTTGACTCAATCATTTACCTAACAAAAACCCGAAAAAACAAAACCAAAAACTTCTGAACACAGAAGCCCGTCTGAAACAGATGCACCAAGTATTAGGTAAAGTAGAAGTAGGGACTGTTTACTTGAATTGGCTCAGCTATGTTAGGCAGTTAAAAAATCTGAAAGAAAATACAGTTAAAACTTAGTGGAACGGGATAATTGACCGCCTACAGCACAAAGACAGAGCCAGGCAGATGACACCCACAAATCATGCCAAAGCTCACAGGCACCACAGAATGCCACAGAGCCTCCTTTGGGGTGAACGTGGTGGAGGCTTTCCTATCCCATAATCATAGGTTATTTGGTCTGTTTTCTGGAAGTTTAGTAACTACCCACTGTGCCCTTCCATTCAGAGGCAAGAAGGCAACAATTTCACTTGTCTATCAAGTTTTTCACATCTGCAAGATACCCTGCTCTACAAAAGCAATGAAATCCTCTTTGGAAGTTGGCCGTCCAAAGGTACAGGCAGACGTTTCCTTCCCTCGTTGGCCCTCTAAACCCCTAATTAAGGCTAGGCATTTGCTTCACTATTTCGTTCACTGCGAATCGAGAACTTGTACACAATGCACTTGCCAGTATTTCTGTACATCTGACCTCTGCCTTTCACAAGCAGCCCTGCTCAAGGATTTCGACGCCAGTACGAGTGAAGGCACAACAGAAGGCGGTAACAGTCAATTAACAAGGTTTCAGTTTCTGAGCTCTTTAATGTGTGAGCAGGACTATATATAGCATTGTAGGTTAAGAGCAGCATATCTGCCTTCGAATATAATGACATCTTACAACCAGACACCCACTTAACATTGCTAGGTATGGGTTTTAATTAGCTACTTATCCTTTTAAAAATATTCAGTGTGATTTTCACTGTTGGGTTATCTATTTTTAAAATGAGAATTAAGAGCATCTTAAAGCAGCTCTCTGAATTTACTTGCAGGTTTTTAATACATCTTCTATGATTCATTTCCTAACAAATTTTGTTTTACCCACCTGCCTACAATATTTGTAAACTGGAAACGACTGGAGCTGACCAAAGAAATTGTATTGTAAAACATCAAGCCACCATCAGCCTAATCCAGGGTAACTGTGTGCTGACAGTGAAAGGTCTGGACCTAGTCTTGTCCTTCTCTGTACCATGCCTCAACCTATGCACCTGTGGGCCAGTCATTTAAGCCTTCTGGGCCAAAAGAAAATGTTAATTTTTTTTTCAGAGTAGATGGATGGCATTCTGTTCTTTAAGCTGCTGATCTGGCTCTGTGGCTGAACAGTCAACTAAATTTGATAGAAGAAAATTAAAACACGTATATGGTCAGGGATGTGGGGAAAGCAGAGGTATCCATGTCAGTAGCAGCCCGCCGTTACTCTGGGTCAGGTGTAATGTCAGACTGCAACCTGAGGACCTATAGGACCAAATTCTTCTCTAACTTGTACCTGGTACAACCACATCCCTCAAGGTTGCTCCATAAGGAGAAATTTGACCCAGAATGTTAAACCTGATGAGACAGAGTGGGCATTACGTCCTATCTACTGTCTTCACGAATATCAACAAGGGCAAATGCTAAGTCCTGCACCCAGCGAGGAATAACCAGTACGCCTTGTGGGTCAGTCAGCTGGAAAGCATAAAAATACGTGAGGTCCTGGTGGACATCAAGTTGAAGATGAGTCAGCAGTGTCCCGGCAGGAAAGGCAGCCAACTGCATACTGGGCTGCATAAGTGTAGCCAGCAGGTCCAGGGAAGTGATCTTTCCCTCTGTTCATCATTTGAGAGATTGCATCTGGAGCAGTGTGTACCATTTTGGGCTCCACATGACAAGATTTACCAGAGGGAAGACCAGTGGAGGTGGCTAGGTCCAGAGCTGGAGCACAGGATGCATGAGCAGGGGCTGAAGGAGATGGACTTGTTCAGCTTTAAAATGCTCAGAGGAGCTCCTACTGCTGTCTAAAACTACCTAATGATGCATATATGAAACTGGAGCCAGGATCTTGCCAGAGGTAAAGAGTGAAAGGACAAGAAGCAGCAGACATAAACTGGAACATGGGAAATGCCAACTCAATGTAAGGAGGAAAAAACCTACAATGAGCATGCTCAAATGCTGGAACAGGCTCTCCAGAGAGCCTGCGGGATCTCCATCCTTGGAGATACTTAAAATGTGACCGGGCAATGCTCTCGGCAGGCTGCTCGAGCTGGACTTGCCTTGAGCTAGGCGCTGGACAACAGGACCTCCATAGGTCTCCTCCATCTTACATGACTCTAGGGCTACAAGTAATCTCCATGCGTAAACCTGAAGAGCAGGACAGCAGGACTCCTTTGTTCATGAAGCACCATATATTGATAAACGTATTTGGTTTAGAATCAAAATGTCAAGAAGAACACTCAGTCTGATTTCAAAATGTTGGCCTCAACATCCAGATGAAGACTGATTCATGAGATGCTATAAGAAGTACCCAGTATGGCTTAAGTGGGAAGCAAACTCTTCCAAAATTCAGCAGCACTAAAAAAAGTGAGCAATTGAAAAGGTTTAGCATATTTGAAAAGTCTGACATAATTGCCACGTTCCAGAACAAACTGAATTTGAAGTTCTAATTTTCAATATTTTCTTAATTTCTTAAGACATACAAACACAAAAGCCCTCAGCTTCTTTCTAGAAATAGCAGTGTTGTATGTAGGACTATAAAACTCTTTGTTGGAAGGAAAAAAAAAGTTTCCTGAATTTTTATATTCAACTGCCTGGGCCCAGTGAATTACCTTCTTGAAGATAACAGAAATACAAGTGGATTGAGAGAAGTTTTAGATCTGGATTTGGCACAAAACCCCTTGAAGAATATGTAACTGCTTCTTGCCCCTCCACACGTTATTCACCTCTGCATGGCACATATTCAGCTTCTCTCAATATGCTGTTTCAAGGCTAAGCTTCCTAAATTAAGACAAAATACTGAACTCAGATACCAAATTTCTGTAAAGCAAACGTGTAGCTGTTTCATTATTAATGTGGAATGTACGTGCTAATTTATCCCCCTCCAGCTAAGTAAGAGTCAAACTATCCTTCTTTCTTCATCATTTACGTGTCAGAAAAAGCTATATTCTTCCAACCTGTTAATTAAAAGAATACTGAAATTAAAGGGATAATTATTATATACATTCCTCCTACGGGGTGAATAAACAACACCCCAACTTTACCAATTACATTAATCCTTACAACCAAAACCCAGATTTTTGATACCAGACGCACACACAGCACATCAGTAACTTTGAAATCAAATACAGAGTCTATGTATAGTACGATGACATACAACCTTATGCAGACCATATATCTTACATATGTATGGTGTGCATAGATGCATTAATACATTTATATAACTTATTATCACACTACGACTTCTCATGAAAATTCTATTTGAAAAGTGTTATCACAGGTATGATTACCCGTTGCTTTTCGAAAGACTCAATTTCCTGCCCTTTCCCATCCTGTATAAGATACTCCCAGGAGCCGTACAGTTCCGTCTCTGACAGCCATACGACAGCTGCGTATACAATTCTAATAAAACTCTGCTTCTATTGATAAAGATAGCCTTAATTTTCTCCCTCTTTCCATTTTTCTTTCACAGACACATGAACCTTTTGGAGGAAAAGTCTTTGCAGCCCTCTGGAGGACACAGCCCCTCCCAATTAATGAAGCTGTAAGAATAACATTGCTCACCCACTTCCTGGGAATTCAGGGAAAGCAGTTAATCTGCAACTTTTTTCAACCTATGTTGTTATTCTTCTGTGCATTCCTAGTTTTAGGCATTATCACCACGAAACACAACAGCAGAAAACAGTCTCACTGGACTATAAACAGTGCTGGAAGAAGGGGCTAAACCCTCAATCTTTATGCCAGCAGAGCAAACACACAATTAAAACCTGAATTTGTTTAAGAGCTGACTGGTCAACACAAGAGAGAGAGAAACAATCACACAGGATGATACAGTATACTACTGTGCTTTTAATCATTGGGTTTTCTCTGAATACGAATTCATTTTTTCCCACGCTTTGACCTGTGGCAGCCCAGGGCAACAGCACCCGAGTCCCAAGGGTGGCGCAGGGATGAGCTGGGTTTCTGACACACAGGCTTTTTCACAGAGGAGGGCAGCAGCTTATGAATGCAGTGCAGAGGGCACCAGGGAACACGGCTCTTTTCTGTGACACTGGGCCACCTGCCATTCGAAAGTAGTACAACCAGGAGCTCCAGAGAGCGACGGGGCTTGTGTTACTGGCTTTTCCCCACTGCTCCAGCTAGCTGCATGCACACTACATTTTCTCACTGATTTTACCATCCAAAGCAATAAATATTTCCCATCAGTTTCTATTCAAATCTTATCTTCTCTGAAAATAAGAAAAAAAGGAGCTGTTACTGTGACTGGTTTACTACTCAACGCAGGAACAGTTTAAAATAGTCACTTCTGAGCTACAGAAATACAGGATATAAAAGTGTTCATTTAAAGCACGTAATGATCCTGCACCACCCTGGAGACTGTGCAAAGCACCTTCTGCTGCCAGTGTTTTCCTGCTGAAGTTGGTAAGAGCCTTGCTTGGCTTCCATGAGAGCAGGATCAGCCCCACTGTCAGGCAGTCACCACCTCTCAAGTTCACAGGGTTCTGGAAGTCAGACTTCTAACGGAGCACCCACATTAAAGCCTGGCTGTAAAAGGCAACATCAGATGCAGCGTGTGCGACCAGCCAACTGCCTCAGATGGAGTGCTTTTGGCCCATCACTTAAAGGTATCTGCCCATGTGTAAGAAATGAGGACACAAACGGTGCTCCTGACTCTTCCCACCAAAGAAAATGCCAAGGTGGAGTACTTTACAATCCTGTACCTCAAATCAAATGACTCTATTTTTCAGCCTTTTAATATTGTTTCGAACAAACAAAACCCCCCATTTTTTTTCCTGCTTAAGCCACATGTATTCACAGTCTACCCACCTTATGTTTACTGAGGCTATCGCTCAATAAACTAAATGCTGATGATGCTTAGATAGGACACTCCTTCCCACAAAAAAGATAAATTATGTCTGGCTTGCAAAGACTGGGGTAATTGAAGCAATGCTGATTTAAAGCAGTTGAGGACTTGGTCCAGTGTTTGTACTATAAACAGATGACAGAGTTCTGCTGCTGCTCTGCACCACAAGTCAGTGTTACAACCCCCTTGGGAGACACTAATTAAATCCTGCCAGTCAGCAGGGCATTAGCTAGCTCTGATGAAGACAACGTGAATTTGTGTGTCCTTCTAAGGAAAGCAACAGGAGCAAATCTGGGTCTTTCTACTGAAGTTTTAGACAGCAGCAATTAGAAACTTCATCAGTGAAACAGCTTTTAATCCAACTATTTAGTTATACAGAAGGTTAGGAGACATCTCTTTTGTTTAAAATACAAAATACTATTCATAAGGAACGTCAGTTTTAAAAGCTTTAGCACGTCTTCAACACATATGGCAATGCAGCATGTTCTAGTGAGTATTTTCACTGTATAGCAATTCAGCTCACCTGAATTGTTAGGTACCTAAGAATAAGTAGTTCAGTCATATGGAAAATTGTTCTGAATTTCCACAGAAACAAGACAAATTGTACCACCAAGCTCCACAAACTATCAGCTCAAGGACTGATAAATACAGCAAGAGGCTGGTATATCCAATGGCCTGGCTGAAACCTAAGTTAAGTGCAAAGCTGCTAAGTACACTAACACACAGGTAAATAATTTATGCCTCAATGTTAAACTTTAATGGTGTGGCTGAGGATACAAACACATTTAGCAGGAAAATGGAGTCAACCAGTTTTTCTTCTCTTAAATGAAGAATTACCTCGCTTTACAGAAGGTACTAGTGCTAAGAAGAAAGGTGCCAAGAATTAGCTGTGCTCGTCTGCAGAATAGCTGTAATACTGACAGGCTGCAGGCCAAGAGCACGTGCAGCCAGCAGTTAACTCATGAGAGCTACAATTAGCCAATTCAGTATTTTTAACTCTTATTAAAAAAAAAAAAAAAAGACTTCAGGGTTTTTTGTTATCTTTACTCTTCATGTTTGTTTAAAGTATCCAAAAGGAAAAAATCTCCTATTGAACATAGCAAACTCTGGACAGAATTTAATCTAATAAAGGATTGTCAGTCTCAGAGTCTTCCCCTTAACATAGCTATTTAATGATTCCTGCAATTGATACCTTAAATTGATATCCTGCTGGTTTGGAATTTGAAGTCCTGCTTCTGCATCAGCACAGGAAGACACCTGAGCTCAGCGGCCCTATGAGCTGGGCAGATTTGGCTGGCAGACGGCCACAGCGACACGGACACGCTGGTTTTGGACTGCACAGTCACCTGATTGCGGCACCAGCACACACAGCATCTACAACGCGGTGCATCAGTGCCCCACTGTGCCTTCCCTTTGAATGTGAGGTTACTTTTCTTGCACTGCTAAAGGCTCAGGTTTAGCCAGAGAAATTATTACAGCATCTCCACTTGCTCCAAACTGCTGTAACAGTGCATTTCCTGAAGGTCTGGTGGACTTAAAGCTTCTTCCTGAAGTCTTCAACAGATTTGTTTGCGCTGTTTCCACAGAAGAGGGTTAAGATGCAGGTCAAATGGACATCGGTTGCTTTTACTGCAGAGCCCGCAAACACCCCCACCAACACTGGGCCACAACATTGCACATACCCATGTGGGAAATGATCCCACTGAACTTCACCGGGCTGCTGGGACCAGGGGGGAAACCTCGTGTGCTGTGTCACTTGTCACCTCCATGGCTGCTGCAGACACTCGGCACGTAAGTGTTTGTGAGTCCAGGACCCTTCTGTCCTATTTGAAATGACTATCAGAGGTTCTAGGAAGCAGCACTGCGAAACTTCAGTTTAAATCTCTTAATACAGTATCCACTCGGCTCGCCAAAGACTCCGCCACTCGCACTGGAATCCTTTGTAACTTCAGTCAACAAAAGACAAATTAGCGGACACTGGTGAAATAAAGCAACATATGGGGCAAAAGGCCTGACAGCAGAGGCAGCAGCAGTTTCTCAAGTACTTTGAAAACCTCACATGTAAGATACCATAAACCAGAAAAAGCATTTGAAAAAACCCGAGGGACTCAGAATTTGCATTAAAAAAAAAAAAGGTCTGTGACATTTTAAGAAGTGGATAACAGAAAACAGCCATTTTTTTCCCCATCTATAGGCTATATGTTTGACCACCTGGAATTTGTCTTTCAAAATCTATTTTTTAAATTAAATACAACTTCACGTAGAAAACATACCTGCAGACAGCACACACAAAACAGTCTGGGTGATAGGTTTTGCCCAGTGCTGACACCACTTCTCCCTCAATGAATTCATCACAACTGAAGCACCGTGTGCCATAGAGTCTCTGGTAGTCCAAAGTACAGATGTAGTCTCCCTGTCTCACAAAAAATCCTCCTTGAGCCAGGTCACATCCACAAGCTGCAGGAAGAGAAAAGGTAGACTCAGAAGGCTGGAAAAGCAAAGCTCGCTCTCTAAGGCGATGCTGATTTTTCACCAATGATCATATGGTTCCTAGTGGAGTATTTAAGCACTTCAATATATGGGCTTGTGACCACAAAACAGTTGTGCATCTGAAAAACACTACTTTATTATTATAGTAAATTACATCAGTGGTGTAATTTGCACACTATCAGTCTGGATTCATCCCATGTAAAAATATTAACCTCAGTGCAGAGGCTGCTAGTATAGAGTTAAGCCTTTAGGAGTTGTATTCAGGGCTAGCATATACAACACTTCGTATTTAGTAGGTTAAAGGAAATGCATAAAGGATATAAACCTTCAAAATCTAAAGCATCAATGTTACAAAGAAATGTCTCTGACAGACTACAATTGTCTGATATTCCTCCGGGACATAAAAGTGGTTAAAATCCTGCTCCCTCTAAACACGGGGTCTGATGCGCATGGCAACCTCTGTAAACTTCCACAAGTTCACAAGATCCTTTTTTAAAATCAAATCTTACGTTTACCTGATAAACATCACTCACCGAGCATGAATTGGAGGGAACTCCAGAACCATCTGCTCCTGGCAAAAGTAGAGTTTTGAATCCTATCTGTCAATTTATATTTTTTAAGCTAAATCTATAGAAAAGGGTTAAAGTTGATTAACCAAAGGCCTGTGAGACTTTTCAGGGGCTTTCTCCATTGCACCAGGGACGGAGCTAGGCTGAAATTTTGAGAACATGTAAGATGGGAAAGGAGGGATACAACAGTCTGGCTGAAGTCATGTAGAAGCAGACAGAGATGTAGAAGATGAACCTCATCGATATTGATCAGGATCTTTGAAAACAGACTTGAATTGGTTTATAACGAGAACTGGAATCCCAACCGGTGATTCTGCTGCTGTGCTGACTATTACTTTACTCCAAGTCACAGCATCACACTTGTTACTACGTACTTCTGCTCCTGGAGATGCGCAGGTAGGGCAGTGCTTCCAGCAGCAAATGGTGCTACAGTCAAACGAGGCTGAACAGGCGACTGCCACAGTGTCACTACTCACATTCAGTGCATAGAAGAAGAGTGGGAATGCTGTGTGTCAAATTTGGGTTGCATGTACAAAACACTGCAGAGCTGCTCAGTGCCTTGGCCCCAAAACAGCAGAGGGACCTAAACATCTGAAGTTCACAACTGAGATTTCTGCTCAGGTACCTGAGAGTCCACAGGCAGTTTGGTTTTTAAATGTAAATCCTCCCAACTCACACTGTTTGCAATGCCAGAGTCAGTCATCTCGCATCTAAATTATGGGAAACGAGTCTCCAGTAGGCATGCTCAAGGCACAATAACACACGCTCACAGCACAGAAACCCCTAGAATGCATAAGATCCTATCACATTCATTCAAAAACCACAGTCAATCACCTGCATTTTTTTACCATCTCTCTTAGTAGCTAGAGACCACAGCACAGGAGGCCTGTGCCCACCCTGAGTGGGCATTTAAATCCTGATCTTTCTCCCTGGGGATGGCCACGACCACTAAATGACAGAAAACAACAATCATGCCGAAACTGTACTTGTATATGATCAAAAACTGAAGAACCATGAGTTAAAGAACCTTTCTTATTTGTCAAAATAATTTCAATTACATTCCATTTGTCATGGACAACAACTATAGATTACATGATTTATCTTGCAATGCATTGTTCATGTGCTTTATCTCACAGGCTTAACATACTCGCTTTAACATTTTTCTTTCTCATCCTTGCTCTAATTTTTACTAAGGACACGCCTTTTGAAAAGACTCTTCAAAAATATGGCACTATTTGCTGAATATTATGAGTTTCTTTCAGTCTATATATTTCACCTACGTACGTACTAGCATGGCGGAAGCACAGATCAACTATGGATTTAAGATGATGCTGCACAGCGTGCCGAGCTGATACTAACGATGCACTAGAGCAGTTCTAAATTGTGTCGTATGGTGTTTACACTTGCAGAGCGGATCGTAACAGAACGAAGTTAAAGGATGTACTTGGGCTTCTGAAGTGGGCAGGGAAGGGTTATGTCCCTACAGAATATCTCTTCATGCCAGGAGGAGCACATCTTACTGCAGTGCACCTCAACAAAGCCATGAAGAACCACTTTGAGCTACAGAGCAGGCACTGACCTACGCATTTTGGTCTGTGCCATCCAAGAAGTATTGGAGCTGGGCTTCCATAACAAGGGGAAGATGAGGAGCTGATAGTGTACCCACAAGTTACCTGCCACTGCTCCGTCGTGCACTCTTGCCACTACTCACCCCCTGAAACGAGCAGTAAGCACAAGCCAATCTATACGTTTTTACTGCTGACGTAGGCCCTTAAGGGGAGGCCAGGCAGGCCCTGTGTCACTGCTGCTAACAGGGCCCCAGCACGAGGTTTGGGGCAGCTGGGGCTGGTGACAGCCTTGTCACTGGTGTTTGATGAGACTCTTGTCTCACCCTGAACGTATTTGCCTTTCTCTCTGCTGTCACCGAGGTTACAATCACCATGGCTCGCTGTGGATTACTCCAAAGCAGTTTGCACTAATGCACTTAATCCTGGCTTCTCAGGAAACCCTGCAGTGAAACTGCTCGCCTAAAGACAGCCAGAAAAACAAGGCATTTGGACTTCAAAATAAAAGCTGAGCTTGGCATCCTCTAATCAGGCCCCTTTCTGCATCGCCATCACTTCAGCATCCCTGTATGCAAAGAGCGGCTGAATTCAGTGAGGAACACAAATTGCTCCATGTTCATTTGAACAGCAGAATGAAGACCAAGAATTGCTTTCTACCTCAGTTGTTCCAATACCTGTTACTGTACCTTCCAATTAATATTAACAGCCTGACAATCATAACAGGTACCCTGCAAGTGAACCGCCTGCCAAAGTGATGGGTTCTTCTACTGGCTTTTGCCACTAGAGTGGCATTCATATAAGAAATGAAGTGGACCATGACAAGGAAAAGCAACTTACCAGCGTACTTGCTCCACAATAGAGTCAATTATTTTATTCCTGCAAAGAGCTATTTCAAGACACATGACTTTCTAGATAAAGCAAGCATTATAGATCTCACCTACCTGCAGCTCTAGAGCAACAGATAGGATAGAAAATATTCACAGGCTAAGATTGCAACTAGGAAATCGGCCAAGGGTGAGGTGACAGTGGTTTGTGAAGAGGAGGGAAGCACAGCCTCAAGGCAGGCCATTAGCACAGATGACTAATGACTCTAAGAAACACCAGTAGGAATAATGTTCTTGCTACAACAAAGCAGACGCATGGCAACGAAGTGCGCTACTGACCCAAAGCCCATAGGGCGCTATCGGTGCAGAGGGGATCCAGATAGAAGGGAAGAGAGCTGGCTACCTTGTGAGCCCTGATTAGCATATAACTTGCTCAGTTATTTCCATAAAAGACTGATTCACAGCAGAGCAGGGCTATCAGGACGACCTAAACAATGAAAGCCTATTATAAGAGATAAGCAGAACTTGGCTTGCTCAGCCTAACACAAAAAAAACCCAAACCCAAAACTCTCAGGAAACAACCAATATCTAAACACACATCTGAGGTTTAAACAGAGCGAGTTAAAGAAAAGATGAAGAGCTATTTAAACCCAATGAGAATGTTGTCACAAGAACAAGTGAGGAAACCCTGGCCATGAATAAATGGAGGCTGCAAATTAACAGAAGTGTTTCTAACCATCACAAGAAAGAGGTATTTGAAGAGCATCCCAGTAAGAACGAAAAAAGATGGGATAAAAAGGCCTCAGATCTCTACAGCTTTGGAATGAAGTCTGAGCAATATTTAAAAGGGATTATGAGATAATGGTTCAAATGTTAGCTTAAAGGGACTATCTTTTAAAGGATAATGAGAGAGATCACAGAACCATTAAAAACATCAAATGTGAGACAAGCTTGGACGAAATTAGAGAAAAAATTGGGTTTTATTTTAAATTTCTTAGAGTTCGGGTACCTTAAACCCAATACCACCATCCACAAAATATAAATACCAACATTCAAAAATATGTTTCTTCCATTTAATGCTTCCGTTTAATTAAGTAGCTGCATCTATCATCCTCCATAAAATCATCACTGAGCAAACATTACAATATAACAAATATCTAACAGTTTTATTCAATTGTCCTTGAATTTTATAGTTACAGCAGAAAATGCACGGGAAGTACTGAACGAAGCTCTTTCTTTTTCACTGACTACTACTTTCTGTGTAACACAGCAGTAGAAATCAACAGACATATAAATTCATTTGGAACCAATTAGATCCATAGCAAATTGAAATCAGACTAGTGGCCAACATGCTTATTCTTCTTCAGAGAAGAAGCTTCCGCTCAGCAAGGCTATTAAATCTCCTGATATACATCAGTATGACCACGGATTCAGTGTAGTGCAAGAACATTTTTATGGCAGGGGATTATAATTTTCTTCAGTATTTCTTTTACAAAGCCAGCTGCTTTAATGTCACTAGAAACACAATTTGTGAAGATTTTAGCTGAAGCAATCTTACATGTGCCATACTAAAGAAAAATATTTTTTTCATTACAGTTCTTAAACGAAAAAGTGCTTTTCATGCAATAATGTTAAATGCATTGTAAAATACTTCTTCAGAGAAAAAAGCTGGGATGAAAACATTTCAAACAGGCTTAGCCATCACACAAGTTTTTACCTGTATCAGTGATAACATGTTCTTAGTGTTTTAGAATTCCAAGAGGTATCAAAAATCATTTGTATCAGACCTTGATGCCACATTTGGCCCCTTAATTGCAATTCTCATTAATGGTCATTAGTTCTTCTAGAGTTCCCTCCAAACTGTTTAGCTATAAGCTAAACTCCTAAGAAAGAGTCCATTAATGCATTTTTTTTGCACAGAAAACTGACCAGGGTGGGCTTTTGGCTCTTTCTTTCCATCTTATTTTGGCACATGCCTGTAACAGAGACCACGTACGTGACAGTTCGCGGAGGTGCTACCCTCTGCAAAGTCCTTTTATTCATTCATGAATGAAGAAAAATCCAATTTCTAAATTAATCCGGGGCACAGGAGGGAGTCTCTGTGGTTACACCCTCCCCCTTACCCACAGACTCTGCAGGCTGGGGGAAGTCACGGCTTTTCCAAAATCCAAATCCTCCTCCCCTGCTCCTCACACACCGCTCCACCACCAGCTATGCTCCACCAGCCACAACCCCAGTTGCAAACCCCAACCTGCTCCCGCACTCTTTGAACCATCTGACAGAATTTAGCTCGACATCCAGCCGATCAGAGGAGACCACAGGGATTTCAGTTAAATACCGGCTTGGATATTACAACCATCCTGATTTAAAGCTGAGAACAGTAGCTCTGAAAATAGACCCATCAGCCATCCCTGAGGTGAGATGCTGTGCCCCTTGCCTGCTGCTTACGCGGACAGAGAGGCAATGCCCCGCTGCGATGATCCCGCACACCTGCAGAGACAAGAAATCACGGGAAGGAAACCAAAAGGGAGGGTAGGGAGCACGTCTGAAGGCAACTACCAGACCTCACTCTTCTAGGGTAGGAAATCAGCGTTAAGTCACAGATCCACTCCTACCCAACACTTGTCATCCAAAATGAGTATCTGGAGGTGGGGTTATTTAAAACCTAGGAACAGTTTACAACCATTACTGAAGTTCATCTTATTGAAACAAGAAAAGCACTGCAAACACAGCACTTAGGATAATGTAGAGTAACACTGAGTAACTCAGCTGCTTGTCTTGGTATTACCCCGCATACCAAGGCAATGCCCTATCCTGAACAGTTACCAGCTTTAGCAGTAACTTTTAAGCAGTGAATAAATCTTTGCCTCCTCTCACAATATTTGGCAGCAAGCCAGTACCTGGATGAGCTGTGGGACTTGAGGTGGAAGATATCTGGACCATTTCTGAAGGGGGTGCCTCAGTATGGCTTCTCTGACGACTCAGTTAACTCCACTCATTAAGATGGTTTGCAGTTACCCGACACCAAAATACCTCATACGGGTCTGAGGGGCTCCTTTACTTGCTTAGAAACAGGCTGCTTTCTTTCCCCAGCCTGGTGTCTGTAACAGCGCCTGGAGCACTGTCATTGATGCTGTGTGACTCCGCAGTCAATCTAACTCCATAATTCTTTATTGCCTACAGCCTATAAAAATAAATAGCAGCAATAGCAATTAATTAACGCACTTTAAACATGTTGCTAGCCTGCTATTGTATGTCAGCAGCATTCCATTTGCACTGTACGAACACAAAATGCATCCCTATTTTCCTTGCTGGCAAATGAGTCTACTGAAAGTAGATTAATGTTTTGGCTGTGTGCTGGGCCTGAAAATCAGCTGTGTCCCGAGAGGCTCGGAGGATGCTACACCTTCTGCACTGCTGTACACTACAGCAGGCTATAGCAGTAAAATGCACCGGTCTTCTTGTCATCCAAACAGTGCTGTTTTGCGTTCAGCCTGCCAGACGATCAAGTGTTTCGCTTATCGATCTGTAACTGCATGTATGAAGTCTATGGGGTTTTTTCCTCCTATTTGCTGCCTGATGTAAGCAACCAGGTGTGAATCCAATACAGGACAGGCAGAGTCCCTGAAAATAAAAGAAGGAACAAAGACCCATTCAAAACATTCTAGAGGAAACAAGAAAAAAAAAAGTCTCTGCTTGCCCAGATGTAAATAAAAGTTTTCTTCCCCAGCACTGTGGCTTTATGTCTATTTAACTGTGTTTTCCTCCATCCCTGAGATGGATCCTGGTGGCTGACAAAGACCCCAAGAATGAAATGTAGTACGCTGCTGACATTAATTCTCTTTTGGCAGCTAGATTGCGTGGCTTCACATACCACTGATGCAGGATGGGAGCCCATTCTCCAAAAGCTCATGATTATATCTGGAACATGTCTCCTGGCCACCATGCCCGTGAGAAGCAACCCTATGGAGAACTTCTACCACAATAGCTTTCACTTAACTTCAAACTGACTTGCCGTTAATTTGAAGCAGTCTAAGCCCATTTCTAGAAGATAACTGTGACTGTGATACTCTTCCTGTTGCGCGCTCTGGTGCAAATGAGTCCAGGCAAGCTTCTCATGAAGGTTTTGAGGTAGTCTTCCCCAGCTGGAAGGTAGCTGGCCTCGCAGTCTGCATGCAAATATCACCTCATTCGCCCTCTTGGTCAATTCACACCTGCAACTTCTGTGTATAGGTGAGGCAGCAGCATGACAAAAGGAATCTTGCAATGATATATAATCCATATAACCCAGTTGCTCTTTCTAGGCAGGAGTGATCATTTCTAAGTCTTTTCAAGCCGTGAAATCAAGAATACTCAAGCCTGTCAGTCACCATCAGTGTTTTAACTATAACATCTGAAATACCAGCTATAAACTGGATTCTCACTTCATGTTGTTACAGTCCAGGGTAAACAAAAATAGGAGTATGCATCAGCAGAAAAGTCCTGGGCAGACCTGCTGGCCCCCTTCCCCAGCTCCCAACCAGGAGGTTGGAGGAAGGAAGGAAGGCAGACAGCTCCCAACCAGGAGGTTGGAGGAAGGAAGGAAGGCAGACAGATCTGCCTGAGGAAAACCAGAACAACTTTCTGGAGTGGGTAAGACATAAAGAACTGTGGGCTATATCTTACCTGTCTTACAACATTTCACCATACATGTGTAGCATTGATAAAGCTATAAAGGATACAGCAAACAGCACATCTACACAAACTCTCAGGCTGGACTAGCCATGATACCCATAAATTAATTTGTAGGGTACAAACTTCAGTGCAGGAAAACCCTTACAGATTCAGAACGTTCTTATGAGACTGACAAAACATTAACGACCCAGGTGTACTAATTAAAATTAGGGAGAGTTTGGGGAGTTTCCTGTGCACTTGAGTCCTGTAACTTGACTCCTATAGTTTATGGGAACTACATATCTAGTAATTTTTGCATTAGAAAGTGCATTTCAATTTCCCATTTCCCTTCTGGAAAGCAGAATTTCCCAGTAGCTTAAAGACTGTTACTGCCCTATAAAAGCTCTCCTGTAGTGTTAAGGGTGAGAGAGAGATCCTCACAGCACGACATATGTGGCTGTTCCAAGCTACCGAAACAACCTCCAGGAAAACTTGAAAAATTGTCTGATTCATATTGGTTCATTATTTTAAGGAATCAATCTGGTTACTTATAATTTACAAGCATGCTAAAGAGATTTAAGAAACAGAGTAATGTGCTTTAATCCATTTGCTACCTAATAGCATCTTAAGTGTTTATGATAAAATACTGCTGTCATTTGCCAGACTAATTAAAAGGGGGGAGGGGGGTGTTGAAAAATGTAAAGGAAAAACATTCAATATTTTCTGATTTTTCATGATGATGCTTTGGGTGCCAGCTACAGGTTTGCAAATTAAGTGCTTGCTCTGACTACGCACAGATACGGCAGATGGTCTCGTGTTAATGAGTCGCAGAAAGCGGGAGGTGGAATCACACCACTGTGGCAGTGATGAATTTTATGCAATAACTCTTTCTGTGTCTCCATGCAGGCTTCACATCACATCACCTGTGTGCATCGAAATGCCCAGTAACTACTCCAGTGTGCTGGCTGCATCCCTGCAGTACCCCCATGGGAAAAAGTGTGATACAGGCAGAAAGTCCCCCTCCATAAAGGCATCCTTGCACTGACATTTTTTGCGTGGGGAAAAACTTTACCCTAAGCAGAGAACTTGAGCAATTCAAAAGAATTACAGGTTCTTCACAGCAGTGACATTACCTAATGTGGGCTGAGATTATGTAAGCTCAAAACTGCTTTACTTGAACAGTATCTTTAATGCCTGCAAAGCTTATGTTGCCATCTAAAACTTTATTTAATGAACATCAGGCATAATTTTCAAATGCATTCAGTTTTGTCCCAGCTCTACTCTGATTTCAACCAGGACGAGTTTTACTACTCTCCATTTGTTTGTCTACCACAGCATTCCCAGCAGGGCTAAGCACCAATCCCAGGTAGGTCTTACTAGTGAGGAACCAGCCCTCTGCATCAGAAACATCTTCTGCACGTGGCTGTATTTGTAGTTTGGATAGTCCTCCAGTTTCAGCAATTACTTCTTTGAAAATCCTATCCATGCTTTAATAAGCACTTAACTTTCTAGCATAACTTCTCAGTCTTTGGACTAGAAATATATAAATACGGAGAAACGCAAGGCAATGAAAAGACTAAAGAAAACTGTATTTGTCTATTAGCAAGAAAGTAAGGCAGGGGTATTACATAATACCCTGGGTATAAAGACTACAGCAAGCATGTATGCCCTAAAAACCTAAAACTTCGTGTCTTTAAATGAGACAAATCAAGTTGGAAACCAGAAATATAAGTTTGGCTTCCTGTAGTGGATAGTTCAGTAACATTCACTGAAATGCTGGAGAGCAGCTCTGCGGAGAAGGACCTGGGAGCGCTGGTGGACACCAGGCTCACCATGAGCCAGCAGTGTGCCCTTGCGGCCAGGAAGGCCAATGGCATCCTGGGGTGCATTAAGAAGAGTGTGGCCAGCAGGTCGAGGGAGGTGATC
>VZSC01006798.1:382393-430345 GCA_013398225.1 Steatornis caripensis | reverse complement strand
ATGGTCTCCAGAGGGCCCTGCCAACCCCTACCATTCCGTGATTCTGTGAAACGTTAACAAGATCTTCCTTTACGAGTACTCGCAACTCTGATTCCTCCCCTGTCCCTTTTACTACACTTTACTAATATACAAATTCATAAAAGATCCCTTTAAAAAAAATTCATCAGACTCTGGATGAAATACATGCCATGAAATAAAGCTTTGGCTAGAGTGCTGATGTGACTGGTATATGACCAAGACATAAAGGGTGGCAGAAAGCTCTTTATGAATACAAAGAAAGACTGCAACAAGAATGAGACAAAACAAAAGAAAAATTAACAATTACTTTGCAATTGTGAGAGTTCACTAAATGACCATTTTTTTTTCCCCCTCACGCTTTAATTATTGAGTTGCTTTCAGAAAGTTAGTGGCTAATTATTTTTAAAGTTTATGCTTTAAAATTTCAAACCCACAAGATAGAACCAACGGCCAGTGCATTAAATCACTTTTGCACAGGCACGTTGCTGAGAGCGCCTGATGAACAAGAGCCCCTATGCTGCATCCCCAGTGCCTAAGATACCACGCATGCCATCAGCTGCTACTGCTTTGCCAAAAGTTGGGACTCAGAAATCTTACCAGTGAGCTTCCCATAAATGATTCCCATTCTGAAACATGAACCCTAGCTATGTCCAAATGCAAGTCCCTCAGATTACTCAGAGTAGCTTTTAACATATTTATTTATATCTTAGAAGATACATTTGATCTAACAAACAAATCACTCCTAATACCAAGTTACTTGATGTTTTTAACTTTTTCACTGAATATTCTGTCCTAGCCCTTCCCATTAACATGGTTTCATGATAAATGATGTAACTCTGGGTTGTGTTGTATGTTCTCATCAAAAAATGGTCTAAAAGCAATGTATCCAGCACAGGGCTTTTGCACAATTCCCAGGAAACTGCAATGCCACCGCACTCATAAACGTTGACCCACACAACCACATACCCAACTCTGCTGTGATATGATATGTTCTAATAGGTTAATTAAACAAATAGATGAAAATCCATGGGGCAAAAAGTATACTTGAAACAGCTAGCCGTGCCGGCATGGAAGACAGCACGCGCTGCATCCATAGCAAGGCAGCAATTCAGGGAATTTTGATTAGGGGGAAAACAAGACAGACACAGACACAGTGAAGCTGCTACAGCACAATCACAATGGTCATGTTTTCACATCTGTGGCTTGTATCGCAAGCTTAGTTCATTTCATTAAGGCCAAACCAATAAAGGACAAAGATATCAGTTAGAGTTCCTCCCACATACGAGTAATCTTGTACAAAGAACAGCTTTTTGCAGGATTCCATGGGGTTTCCCATTTAACTAGGGTGGAGGCTGCAGGATTTTTGCATGCAAATCGATTTGCAAATGCATTATGGATTGTCTGTTATTTGGTCTGCTAGAGTGACTATATAAAATACTGTAAAGTGTCTTTTCTGACTTTATATAAACCTATAGTAACCAAATTATCCAGACCCCTTAGAAACACTGGGCTTTGATTCACACTTCCAATATTTCCTAAATATTTGACATCAGCTACTGCTACTTCGGAAAGGCCAGGATGTTATCACACCGCAGAGAAAGAAATACTTGACAAACACTCCTAAAACAAGGTAATGTCTATCTTTATGAAAGATCAAAGAGGCTACTCAGGACAATGTAACTGCAGCACCTACATCTCTCCTATCTACAATTCTATGCTAGCCTGTGTCTCTACTGGCTCACTAAATCACACTGCTGTAATCGCACTCCAACTGAGTATTGGCCTAATACCATAGAAGCAGTCCTGACCCGACAGACACCCTCAGAATGAACTAGACAACACAATTTGTTTTAATTTGATAGTCTGAGTCATCAATGTTTTATCACCTTTTGTCATTATCTTTGGTGCTTTCATTACAATGGTAAGAAATAAGAAGAGAATTTGCACACATGGGAACCAAAGCCTTTGAAGTCTAATGAATAAAATGTTTGCCTTATTATTTCAAAGGCATCTCCTTCCATTATAACTACATTTTTATGAAACTCGATTAAAATGGGAGATGTTTTAAAGATTAAAATTTTGAAGTGAGACTAGATGGCATGTTCCCTGCAGCCTTCTACTAGCAGATTAGATGTGCACCTTAACAAATAGAATATATATAAATAGATATGAGTATAAACCTTATTTACAGTGCCTATTTACCTCCATAAGTCCTATTATACTCTGATACTGAGCAAAAATAGCAGATGTTCACAGTATTGCTATTAAATTTTTAATATGGATGTGTATCTCAATCTTGAATAATAAGAATTATTAAATTTTTATTCTTAGGATTGGTTAGAATCATTACCTGGGGAACGTAGTAACAACTGGATGGGAATGAACAACTTTATACTAACCTTCCTTGGTTATATAATTTAATTTAAATACAAAAGGCACCAACATACTCGCTGTTACCATTCTGAACCTGACAGTCCCCACAGGAATAATCAGATGACAGAACGGCAACATACAAAACTACATTTCTACCCTAAAAAAAATGAAACAATTAAATGTCTTTGCCCCCCTGAAATCTCCTAATTTACCCAACACTATCAAAGAAATGGTTTCACATTTCGCACATACTAAAAAAGGTACGTGTGACTTCTCCCAGTGTAGTATCATCTGTCACTGACCAAGCCTTTCAAACAGACCTCAAACACCTCTAGACAACACTGAAGACACATTCATTTCTAATTCTTCTTTATGGGCTCTTTGTCAGTTTGTGGTGTCTGTCATCGTACGTGTGTAAATACTGTGAGAAGGAACATAATTTTCTGCAGTCTCCCAAGTAGCTAAGGTTTTTCGAATGAAAGCTAGGAGATGGTTTAATAAGGAGGCAGGCAAGCTAAACAGGCAGGCAGCTTAGCGGGGCAATGCAGCCAGCCCACACGTGGGATTATCTGTCCGGGGAGCGTCCCGTGGCTGCGCTGGACGCTGGACACACTGCCTCTTTCAAGGTGCTATCTTTGGCACGAGGTGAGAGGGGGTAAACTGCATTGCTGAGTACCATCAAAATAAATGCACTGCAGGGAGGAGCCAACTGTAAGGTAAAGATATTCCCAGGATCATCACCTGGCCCGTGCACAACAGTCCAGCAGCATGACAAGAGAAGGGGTTCAGAAAAGGGGTTGTGGTACCAATCTCTCCTCCAACGCTGAAAGGAGGTAAGTGGCCAACAAACCAGGAGAACTGAGTACCGTTTTATTCCTAAATCCTAACACATATAACTATATTTTTTCATCCATTGATTTGAGCTCATGATTAAAAACCCAAATCACATTTGTCTAACCTGGTGGGTTTTTCCCCTTCGTGCTAGGTAGTGAAATGTATGTTCAGTGCCCTGTTCCGTTCCTAAGCTCATCTCATGTAACAATGTGGTAAATCCACACTAGAAAGCAACTTACGATTCTTAAGTAACAAATAAAACTCAGAAACAAAACAAAAACAGATACCAAAAGGATGCCAGCAAATTTATGGAAACCCTTGAAAAGTGATAAAAAGAACGATGGCATTTAAATAACGCGGAGAAAAAGAACCCAACGATGTGTGCAAACTTAGCATTTAGCAAAATGATTAGTAAGGAGAACAGAAGTACTCCAAAAGCCCTCACACCAAGAAGCAGTTTAACCACACATCCCTGACACTACCTCCCGTGCCAGCTGAGGCTCTGACGCGTGGCCGACAGACGCTACCCTGCTTCTTCCTTGTTAACATAGTGATTTTTTTTTTCCTCATTTAATCCAAGATCTGCCTGAAGCAAACTCTTTCTTATCTCTTACAGACAGGTAGGGGTAATACAGCTTCTACAGTATGTTCACCGTCTTCTTTGGCATGGGGGTTGGGGAAAGAAAGCCTCCACACTGCCTAGATTTGGGATCAGTGAATAGTTTCAGAATCCGCTTGCTGCATTTGTGGGTGACCTGGCAACCTCTAAAAGGAGACGCCCTATGAAATGAAAACATGGATGTATAATTGTGTCTTGTTCCTTCTGTAGGACTTGTCAGTATTTTCTCATCGCAGATCTGTATAAAAAGGGGCTTGGATTTCATCCAGATAATTATATGGAGCACCTACCAGTATGCTACTGAGACTTCATGCAGGAGACAAGACTCCTGAATAACAAATTAGCTGCTCTCTTCTTGAATTAGGTCTGAAAAACTAATTTGAAAATAAAATTTAGCGTAAGAACAGGTGGCGTTAAAAGAGTTTGAAAGATGTCTGTGCAGGCTGTGCTCTGCTTTAAATACCATTCTGGTTCTGAACAGGTGACCAAAGTATTTTTGCTATTTAGGACAGTGCACTATGCTTATTTTTCTTACTGTATAATTTTGCAAAGAACACAATTATTGAGCTGAACATTTAATCCTGTCTATTTCACTCATTAAAGACCGACTCAGGTATTGAATACTACATACTTAATCCCATGGGATTTGGAAAAGTATCAGTGTAGCTGACAAATAATGAGAGTTTTCTTTCTCATAGTTTCCTCTGAATAGAAATGGAAACAGTCACATTAACAGAGCTGGGACCAGAGACAAGCTCGTGTTTCTAGGCTGTGCTACAACGATGAATAAATGTCACTTGAAGTACTGCTTAATAATGAAGCAAGCAGGTTGTCCAGTAAACATCAGTTTACATTTACCCATTTGTACCCTCAAAACAAACTAGATCTTTGCAAATTCCAGATAATCTTTCAAACAACCAAGAATCTACAGAAGAGGTGTTGTATCAGTGAACTCCCTGCTTTCTTGACCATCCTCCTGCCATTCACAATGTGTCAGTATTACATCACCAGGCACCAAGCTGGAGCAAACCGAGTAGTTCCCCCCAAAAAACCAGAAAAGCACAGAGGGTCACACATCACAGTCCAACACGACAAAGTCTAAACAGATGGCCATGGCCCACGCCTTGGCATGCATTAGAAACCTGGGAGAGGGATACCCTCTGAGTTTCTTTGTAAATGTTAATTGTCTCACGACCTCGCACCGTGTTTCACTACCAGTTGTCCCAAACTGTTCTTCTTCAGGTCCCAGTTACATAGTAAACTCCACGGGTTTATTTCCATTCAAAACACACTCCACTTCTAGGATTCAGAAGTTCACAGTCTTACTGTAAGCAGTCAGAGAGTTTACAGTAAATCCTTTCAGGCATGGACTGCACTGTAAAATAGGTTTGTGAAGTTTCCAGGACCATGAAGTCACACGCTCAGCGCTAATGCCCTACTCATAGGTAGAGCTGCCACAAACACTTACCTTTGCAAACAAAGCACTTAATATGGAAATACTTGTTCTGAACTCTCAAAACTTCTCCTTTGCATGGGTTTCCACAGTTATTGCAGAGAATTGCAGTACTTGATGGCTTCTCCAGTTGGCTATGTACAGCCTGTGGTTGTGAAACTGCAAGGCAGAACAAAAGGTAGAGCAATGTAAAGGTTATCAGATGCATCACTGTGATAAAATCATCTCTTGCAAGACCTACAAATAATGACAATTAACACCTGGGACAAAACAGGTCAAGCAGATCAAGCAGCTTCTGGTATTGGCCAGCACAGGAGAAAAGGTCTATTAAAGGAGCTGAGCCAAGCTTCTCATTTCATAACTTTCAAAGCTCATGCCTGCAAACTTTTCAAACATAAATCAGAATTGCTTATAGAGGAAAGAATCCACATGATCAAGTCTTGAGAGTCTCCACCCGAACACCAAAAAATGCATTGTTGCATTTTCTCTTCAAAAAATCAAAGACTATAGATAAAAGCTATTGTTTTTATCCAAAATACCTTTAATGGGATTTAGTAACTATTACACCGTGAGCTCCTGATCCTTCAAATTAAAGGTAATTACCTTTTTAATGGATTTTAAGATAGAAATACACTTTTGTAGATGTTTTGACTTCATACTTCTGAAATATTGCCATCTCTGTGAATACCACATACATCCGATCATTAAACAAAAGTTGCTGTTATTTTGTAAGAAAACCATGAGTTCAAGAGGTTAGGTTTATCTAGGTCAGTAAAATATTAAGTGAATTAAAAATTTGCTGCCATCTTGTGATGTAAATTAGAAATTGCATTTATTGGGCTATTGATAATAACAATATAAATTTATATCCCAATGTATTGAGTGGAACAGGTGAGATATGACCTTATTCTCACAATTCTGTCGCAGTACTTGCATCAAATTTTTATTGCAGTCTACGTAGGAGTCCAGAGAGCAAACATCAAGGCAGTTAATTATAAAGGGGCTGTACTATAACTCAACAGACTTGGCTTTTTCTCCTATGTGAAGAATATACTAGTATTCTACTATACTATAATATAATATTCTAGTAATATGCTAACGTAACTAATAACAGGAAAATGTATCAAGCATTTTAGGTAAATTACATACTACTTCTGTAATGTGGCATGCTTATTCTAAGGTCGGATTGCTTGTTTCAAAGTGACTGAATTTTTAAAAAAATTTAGCTTCAAAATAAACTTATCAACCAACCAGCCAAGCTAGTGCAACCTCTCATCGCCCAATACATAAGTATGAGTGGGAATCAGACATGTCTTCCTTTAGGGTTTAGTCAAGGGATAATGCCACTGCTGTGTAACCCTTGTCTTTCAACGTTAAAAAAAAAGGGGGGAAGTAACTTTTTGTACGAGACTGCTGCGACATGACGAACAAATTTGTAAGAGGCTGAGTGTTAAACTCAGACTGGCCAAGATCTTTAGTTCCTATTCCTACTGTACTATCAGAGTTGCTACTTCGGAAAAAAGGCTTCCAGAAAAGAAAAAAAAAAGAGGGAAAAACCCCCACAAAATTTATTTTAATTTAAAAAAACCCCAACAACAACAAAACAACAGTAAAGTCTATACCTGCCCCATAGGTAGGGGTGATATAGAGAGGCAGTGATGGTACTGTCACTACGAACAAATACAGTAACAGACTATACCAAAAATCAGTAAATGAGCATCATCTGGCTCTTGTTCTCTAATATCCGACCTTGCCGCCCTTCCTCCTCTATTCTCACCCTCATCTCCACCGCTGGAACCCGCTGGTGATACCTAAAAGGCCTTTCCAGATCCACCAACTTTAACAAGTCAGTATTTCAACGAGGTGCTGAGCCTCCCAGTTAGTCTTCCAGGGGAGTTTCCGTAAGATTTGCCCAAACCAGCACTTACTCCTGTAAGTAAAGTGGTTTGTGGGTTTTTTTCCCAAGGAGATACATGGGATTGGGCTGCCCATAGCGTTATTCACCATCCACTGGCATACTGCCTTGTCTGCTGAAATTACACATTCTGGGATTGTCAAAAAAGTCCTGCTCAAGGCAACATGAACTCTGGAGCTATTACTGAAGCCCTGGCTACGATTAAGTACATCTCCAATAAAAGCATCACAGCATGACAGGCAATTAGAAGTTTACAGAAAGGCAGATGCTCAAATTTACACAGGGCAAATGGCGCACTCGGTTCAAGCTAATATGAATGTCTGCCTCATTCCTCAAAAGAAAACGGAGAAAACTCTGAGCTTTGCAGTACTTAACTTTTGACATGAGAATTTCTCCTTACTGTAACCTGCCCAAAACAAACTGCCTACCCTGAAAAAGAACCAACCCTGTAAGAAACTGAAACAGATTATTTTCCTGAGTTACTTAGTAGAGTAGCTGCTAAAAGTTTACAACTATGGATAAAGAAGATCTGCTCCTCCAGAATTACTAACAAGCATCAGTTTTGTAGCATGTAATTCATGGAAGACTTAAAAAGAACTGACCGCACCCAGAGCATCTTGGCCTGAAAAGTTAACATTTGAAATATAAAATTCTGATCAGAATGATTAAACATTTGAACTTTTTTTTTTTTCATGCTTAACTCTTCCCATGGCTAAGGCTTTCTGAGCAGCATCTCTCCAGAGGCATCAGCGCCCAGCTGGCGTAGAGGCACGCAGCCGGCTGCGATCTCCTGCCATGGTCTGTCCCATGGGTAGGGCAGCAACCTGGCCAAGGAGCCCCAGCCGCAGCGCACAGCATGTGCTGGAGGGACCCAGATGCGCTGCCGGAGAGCCCCCAGGGCAGCCCTCCACACCAAACATACCCCCTTTCCCTAAAGTGAAAATACTGTCACATTTGCAGAGAAAACATCAGTTTTCTGTTTGTTTTCTTGCACCTGGGAGTTCAAGGCTGTACTTGTTGCAAAGCAGCAGAAAACTGAAGTTGTTGCAAATTTGCTTTGTGAGTTGTGAAACAATTGTGAAAATTGCTGCAAACTGACAGAAAATAGAAAGTTTTGCTTTCCATATTGTATGTCGTGCTCGGTGTCCAGAGCCACAGGGCACGACTATTTAGCACATTTGCTTCTCTTCAGGTCTCTGGATCAAGATTTAGAATTAAAAAAAAAAACAAAAAAACAATAACTCAGCTATAAAATAAATTAAAAGGGAAAAGATGTAGTATTTCTGTTGGCATTCTTCCATTAATCTTGAAATAACACAAATCACATTTAAAATATGCGTGGTAGACAGATGAATAATTATTTTACTTTCCTCTTAGCTCAGAACTAAGCTAATCAATATTTCACACAAAATCCTAGTGGGAATACAGTGCCTTTGGGCTCATTATAAAACTGTGCTTCTGAAGACAGTTTTAAATACTTATTCATTCATCCAACACAACAAAATGATGTAATTAATGATATATTAGTTTAAGTTTCAATATTTTAAAATATATTGTGTTTTATGTTGAAACTGCAACTACTGACACCGTTTTGGCAAACTATTAGTGAACTTAAAATTTTAACATGTTGCAAATAATTTCTAAGGAAATACATCTACAAGGCAATTTTCAGCATTCTACTTTTATGCCTTTACGTATCAGCATCAGTCTTTGAAGCAGCAGAAGGCACAATCAACATATTTAATGAGTGAAATAGTGAACTACTGATAGAATGTAATGATCTGAGACTACTCATAGGATCATAACTGACTAAAGAGCTCATTAAAAATTAAATGCTTGCATTATACCCCATCTGCAGAATTTAACAAAATGAGAAAAATCCTTCTTAACTTTAAATGACTTTTTCTGAACAGAAATACAAATGAATGCCTGGTTCTCCAAACCTCCATTTCTCCCAGTCTGCATTTTACCTACCAGAAGTACCTACACCAATCCCTAAATCCTAAAAAGATCTGACTGCACATACTTTTTGACAAGGACAAAAACTGGCAAGAACAGAACGAGCAAACATTTTCCCTAGCACTTCATCAGTGTACAAGACCTGTCTGCCAGGGACATCACTGCCAATAATCTTGCCAAAGATCCAGTGCTCACATATTTCTGATGCCAAGACTCAACCTCTCTCCAACAGGCTATGCGGTACGTAATTCTGCAGTTCTGGATGAAGTAAGGCTTACTGAATTAGCAATGGTTTGTTAAACAAATTGTCAAATAACATACATTCCTCAAATTTACTTCAATACTGATTGCTTGAGACATAGGCACTTGCTATAAGTATTATGGGGAAGAGAGGACAGTGCTATTGCTCGTTGTTAACCTTATGGCAACTATAAAATTATGTTTTCAGTGTGTTTATAACTTTGCCGAACTTCAACAGTTTGTATTGTCATTCTTCACGTTTGGTGTTCTTGAGCACACTTCTTTAGGGAAAATTTCAGGCAAACTGTTCAAGCTTTTTATAAAGGTGGAAAGAAAGGATAGCATGAAATACACTGGTTTTCAATGTTAAGAAGAAAGCATAGCATCTTGGTTTTGGAAGTACTTTGGAGTAGATGCTGAAGCCTGACAGAGATGGGCTTGGCGAAAGGTAAACTGGATCCACGAAAACCCACAATGTGTAGTAAAAAAAAAAAAAAAAAAAATCCCCCTTTGAATAAACACCGCTCCTTCGGCATTGCTAGACTAAGTAGGATTTAACAGCAGCGGGGACCAGGATGAGATGCCGCGGTTGAGGACAAGATTTGGCCGAGACAAGAGCGTTTTGGAAACAGCACAAGACAAGCTGATGGTGGTGGCAGAAGGGAGAAGAGTTGTGAGTCCCTGGTCCGCTCCGGAGCCTGGGACGGAAAATGTCACTGTGCTCTCATCATCTTCTCTCTCATGTGAGCAAACCACCGAGGGAAATCAAACCCTTGGCAAAAGATCCCGTTAAGACAAGCCCATGCAGATGATGACAAACCCCTTTGACATCAGGCTTCAGGTAGCCAAACGAGAAGAAACTTCACGGTAGATTACGGACCTGATGAAGAAAGAGATGGCCAGAAACTGCAGAATTCAACACATTCCTAATGCGTTTTCCAGTTTGGTGCCTTTTGGTTTAACTTAGTGTAAGGACCATAGAAACTGTTGCTGAGCTTAGAAAACAAGTACTGAAAAGTTAAGAAGTCTCATGCTTCATTCCTGGATCAAACCTCAAATATGAAGCTTAAAGATCTTCACCTACTTTGTTCAACATATGGACACAAAAAAGGCCATATATCCCATTTACTGCACATTATTTAACCCTGTTCTGAAAAATCAGTTCATTACATATACTGCTCTTGGTGATTACAGAAGCCTGAAATGACAAAGGGCCAAGTGACACAATTTAATATTAGAATCACAGAACCATAAAATGGTTTGGGTTGGAAGGGTCCTTTAAGGGTCATCTAGTTCCAACCCCCCTGCCATGGGCAGGGACACTTTCCACTGGACCAGGTTGCTCAAAGCCCCATCCAACCTGGCCTTGAACACTTCCAGGGAGGGGGCATCACAACTTCTCTGGGCAACTTGTTCCAGGGTCTCACCACCCTCATTATGAAGAATTTCTTTCTAATATCTCATCTAAATCTACCTTTACTCCACACCCTTGTAAGAAGTCCCTCCTCGGCTCTCTTGTAGGCCCCCTTCGGGTACTGGAAGGCTGCTAAAAAGTCTACCCGGAGCCTTCTCCAGGCTGAACAACCCCAACTCTCTCAGCCTGTCTTCACAGGAGGGGTGCTCCAGCCCCTTGATCATCTTCGTGGCCCTCCTCTGGACTTGCTTGAGCAGGTCCACGTCCTTCTTCTGCTGAGGGCCCCAGAGATGAACACTAGGTCTGACAGGTGCTTTCTGTTCTGCGGTATTTCATATGGATACTTTAAAGAGTACTGTGAACTAAACTAAGGTTGTAATTTGAATGGATAGACGACATTTATGTGGTAAGTATTTTATTCCTAGATAACAAGTTTTGTAATCCTCAAAATTCCCTCTCAATCCAGGGGAAGTGCTACTTCCTCACCAAGTTTCCTGGATGGATAGTGCAGAACCAGAGCCTAAAGACAAAAGTAAAAGGAAAACCAAAGGGGTTGGAGGGGGATAGTCCCCTCCCTTGTTCTTTTTGTGGTTTGGTTTGGGGTTTTTTATCATTTTCTTGAGGTTGGGTTATAAAGGTGCAAGCCCTTCATTTCAGGCTCACACAAATATAATAACATTTGTCCTCAACAGCAACCCTCCATCAGCAGAAAAGCTACATAAATTTTCTCTAGCAACTATCAGCTCCTCTCTAAATCCACCAGGAAGCTCCCTCTTCAAAATCCATTACATTCACTTCATGAGATGGAAACATTTTGTTTGAGCAACAAGACATTGATATCTAAAATTACCAATATCAGCTGTTTAGTTCATAAAGATGTTCAGGTTTTTTGAACAAAGGCCGCGTCCCAAGTCTGAACCAAAAATGCACAGCCTTGATAACAGCTATTATTCTGCAAGAAGGAATTAGCAGAAAATTACCTCTATGTTGACACTGAAAGGGTTCGTCTCTATAATTAGAGGTGGTGACTGAAAATCAAAATAAATAAATATGACACCGAAACACCATTTACTCACCAACTATTTGAGAAACAGGACAAAGTACTGATTGCTGAAATGCTGTATCAAGTGTTTCGGGGAGGGTGTGGTTCACAGCAGCCCAGAGGGGAATTAAATTTGCAATCTTCTCTGAGCAGGATTAAAGGAGAAGCAGAGTGAGTGCAGCAGCACCCGACCGGAATTAGAGACTGGGGTTCAAGTCAGTTTTTTGCCAAACCCTTCTTGTGTTGCCTCAGTCAAAACACTCAGATGAAAGCAAATGAAACAAGCATTCAATTACCCCTAAACATCCCATAAAGCATTATTCCTGGTTTTAAGTGCCTGAAGTTGGCCCCTGCTCCCTCCCTGCCTTGTGTCTGTGTGTGAAATACAGTGACTGGGAGTTCTTCCAGTGCTGGCTTGGGGGTAAGGATAATATAACACAGCAATAATTAATACAGTAATACATATGGTGTTCAGAGAACTACATGGGTGTGAGCTATAAATTTGCTTTAGAAGAGGGGCTTCGGTTACTTTTCTTTTTCCTAAGAACCGGTGATTCATTACGGAGCCTTGCGAGGGCCTGAGACCTCGATGGTCCTTTCCACAGAAAGGATGAGAAAAACAGTGACTGTGAAACAGGGACTTCGCGAGCCTTCCCCATCCATCCTTCCGACCGCGCTCGGCAGCAGCAAAGAGCAGTTCCCCGGCCCCAGCCCTGCCCAGCTGCGCCCTCCAGGGGTCCAGGCATCGGGGCAGGAGAGAGCACAGTGTGCCCAAATGGATGGGCACCAAACCGGCCTAGGGAGCAGATGTGTTAGAAACAGATGTTCCACAACAGCATGTTAAATAACTAGTGGTAACCCGGTTCACCTTATTTCTCAATTAGCAGCTCATGTTAAAAGTCGTTTCAAACGTGTTTGTATGCTTTACAGTGCCTTTTCTTTATAACACAATACTTTTTTCTTCCATACATCTCACAACAAAGCAGAAGATCACCAGGATAATGGGAAAGCTAAAGAAGTTTTCCCTTGAATGTCCACATCACGCAGTCCCTCGAGCCCTCCAGCTGGCCGTACAGAGGGACAAACTGTCCCCATGCCAGCGCACATGACCTCGCTCCCTTCCCCAACAGGGCTTCTCTGCACCGAGTGGGTCCAGCCTCTCCCCCAGAAACGCTCGCTGCTCTGACCAAGATCTCTGCTGTGGCTCCTGCAGCAAAGCACTATTACTGCTTCTCTCTTTAGTTCCTATACCATCAGACAGGCAATTCAGCAAATTCAATAAACCTTTATGTCAATTGGTCTCCATTTAATTGAAATCATTCACGTAGCCCAAAAATACAAAATAACACAGTTCAAGAATCACATTTATTTTTGAACTCTATACCCATGTCTACTACTTAACAAGAGCTTCTACAGTGTCTTTCATTTGGCACTAAGGACTGCACACTTCCTATGGATCATAATCAAACCAGAAATCTATAGCTGATACAGGACAGCAGGCAGACAGCACAACTGAAGCAACCTCTGCTTTTACTGCTAATTACAGCGTTTACGGGATTAGAGACAAAGGAGAGGTGTTATCCAGCAGAACGTGAAGTAATACAACCATGCGTAAGAGATGCAACACAGCACAAGTGCCCAGCACACAAGAGCTCCAGATCTCACCATACGCTCAGTGCAAAGTTCAGGTTGCCTAAAGGAGCTAACCTCCTGCCCTCATTATAATAATAAAATATTTACCAAATCCAAAGGCAGTTAGTAAAACTCTATGCTGAATTTTAGCAACTGTTACTGCAGCAATGTAAAGGCTATTTTTGTACGGGTTTAGCAAGACTACACTGAGAAAGGATATAGGAACAGCACTCCAGAATACCTACATGAAGCAATAGGTATTTTTTTTTTCATTACAAGCTAATATAAAGTCTAAAGTCAATTTAAATTAAATAAAATTAGGGAAGGTTTCAAATCAAGCTGCCAGCTAAGTGTCAGTATCATATAACTTCCAAATAATAATTCATATAATTAAACAAATATGAAACATAATTTAAAATAAATGTTTAACTATCTTCCTCCACTCTGTTGCGTTTCCACACAAACACAGAGTAACTATTCCCATGACAGTATCAGTGATTTAGTTACCCCAGCTCCAGATGAAAAACACGTCATTTCAGGTCTAGGTTCTCCAAAATGTGGAGTCATCACACTGTACCTGTATCTTCCGGCATTCCCGCATTAATTCCCTTCGAGAGGGGACATGCCACCAGAAGCACCGCTGCTGCGTGGCCGGCCAGCAGCGAGGAGCCCAGCCGGAGCAGCAGGGCAGCGGAGCTGCGGCAGCGTGCCGTCACCGAGCACTCCGACACCATCAGCTGACTCCTGCAGCACCCACGCACAGGCGGGAGGCGAGCCAACACCTCGCCGCCGTGTAAAAATAGTGTCCTGCAGAAGCCTAAATACTGTCACGTCCATGGGGTTGGCCACCCCTGGCAGGGTTCCACAGGGACCGGACGCGGGACGTGCCAGCGATGGCTGTCTTTGCATCAGCTGATGCCACCTTCCATAGCCACTGCAGGGTGGTGCTGGGCACCTGGGGAAAAAGGCTTAAAGAAGGAAAACCTGCAAACTGCCTGACCACAAAATTCAAAGTACAGGCTGAGGCAGTTGGGAAACCTCTCTAGCCATCCCCCCAGTGCAGGCAGTCCCTTCCCCCTGGTGCAGGAGGGCACAGCACCGATTTCGGAAGAAGATGCTGTAAGCCCATCTCTGTCCCGAAGGCGGTCAGGGAGATACCTGGCAGCCAAAAATCCCTCCCCTGATTGCTCATATGGAGTTGGACTGCTTATCACTGGAGTAAGCGATGTGCTGAGCTATTTAAAGCAATACTTGCTTGCCCAGTTATCATATGAATACCCCATGAGGATTAAAATCTGTAGCTCTTACTTGCTTTGGACTAAATCTGTATGAAGGTAGTAACGTGGCTTGTGCATTGGAAAGGGGCCTGATGGCGTGGAGAACAAGCTGGGTAAACCTGGAGTAAAATGCTGGGATAAGAACAGGATTGCACCTCCTTTTTTCACAATGCAGATTAAATTTTTCCCTGCAGGCTTCATGGAAGCCAAAACACTTCCCCCCTCCGTTGCTCACCATCCTTTATCCAGTCACTGCCTACTCAGTTACAAAGCAGCAAAGAAACAGCTTTTTTCCTCCTTCAGCAAACAGAAATTACTCAGGGGTGTAAACGTGAAAACAGGTCTCGGCAGCTTCTGATGCTGCTGAGGGAGGGCTGTGAAAGCAACACAGCTTGTGTAGCACCGGGCACAAAAAAGCACAGTAAGTTTACTCTGCTATGCAAGTTCAAGAATATTTTGCACTGAATCATATTAAAATCTATTGAACTGATCCAACCTGTACGTATATTGAAGGCTGTCTCCATCACCGATACCGAATCATTTCACAGAAAGTTCAATACCTTCCAACCACCATCAAAAAACAAACTGCTTTTTAGAACTTGAAATACTGCTTTTTTTCTCTGTTTGAAAAAAAATGGGCTTATTTCTGTAGACTAAAGTGCAAGCATTATGGCTTAATGAAGCTCTCACAAACTTTTCTAAGATCTTACCAGATCACTATGGATTAATTATTATAAACACTATATAATATTCTTTTTTTTTGAAAACAAAAAAGCATCAATGCTTCAAAAGCATCTATATGCAATTATGATCAAGTTTGAAAGCATTTCATGATGAGAAGCCAGAAACAGCTCATAGTTTGCAGATCTTACAGAAATGCCCATCAGCTAAAGCAGAAATCAAGAATTCCCCCAAATTTCAGAATGTTTCCCTTTGGTTTATTGCTTACAGAAATGTCTTTACATTTTGTAATGGATACGAAATAAAACAGTTTGTCCAGTGTTGACTGATGGAAACGGAACGAGGTTTTCTATGACAGCTGACGAGCTCTGACTTCAGAAATCCATATGGGGAGTACACCGCTGCCTGGGCCACGCCAGACCTCGTCCGTAAGTTTAAACAGCCCCTGGCTGACATCGTGGGAGACCCAGAGAGCAGATCTGAAGATCCCAGGTTCTGCACATTGAATCAAAACCATGAATTATTCCATTTTTAAAAATTCTTATACATGCACTATCTCGCAGCAACTTACTCTTGGCATTAAAACCTTATGGCGATATTTTATTTTGCTCAGTACTGTTGTGCTGTCTGTGTGAGGCCAAATCTCTTTTGGATCATCATCAGCCACCCTGGCTGAGCTCTCCAGATATTTGCAGGATTTGGCCTACTTAGTTTTTCCCGGCGGCTACTTCAGCTTGGCAGAAAAGCAGAAGGCACTTTGCTAAATAGCAACGCTATGAAGGAATGTAAATTAATAGGCAGGAAAAATGAAAGCACTTTCACTCTAACAGAGACTTTCTCTCCACGCGCCAGGCTTTCTCCTTTTCAAGGCTAAATGCTATATAACCCACATTTTGACATTACACGACCATAATGCAGTCACGCAGCGTACTAATTTGTATTTACAATCCTAGGTGTAATCCCTGAGCCTCCCCTGCGGTCTCAACGCTTGGCTCCAGCGAAGGAAAAATCACACTCGAAGAGCTCAGAGGGTTTTGATGGTGCTGCTGTGAAACTCCACCACCACTCACGGGCTTCACGGGCACGAAGTATGAGAGTATTGCACTTCATTAGTGTGATGGACTGGCTCGGGGAGCGTGACAAGAGACAGCGGTGACAGCAGCACAGCCGAGACAGCTCCGACACTGCCTGCCGACACGCCCGCTGCAAACGACCCAGAAAGCAGAATAGCTTTAACGTGATTTCTCAAATCAACACAAGCCAAACACCTGTAACTCCCCCGTTTGAAAGGTAGTAACAGCACACTGCGCTTGCTATAGAAAAGGACGACGCACTTGGCTCCTCTTACAACTTGAAGCCCTGGTAGCCACAGTAATGCCCTCGCTCGCCCTCTGTTTCAGGTTTCCTTTCACCAAGGTTACGTTACTGAGGTCAACGCCCTCATTGACGTCTTTGCAAATAGCAGCCAGACATCTTAGTAACAAATTTAGGCCACGCTGAAATGGATTAGCTGGCTGCAAACTCTTTATAGCCTATGGTACCATTGATTGTAAGTGACATTTTTAAAAGATTTCCGATCCGTTCCTAATTAACTCATGCTTTTTTCCTGTACTCACTTCCCTCTTCCCCGTAAAAGTGAATGTCAATAGCGACTGAAGGCGACAGCACATAGTGTAACCCTGCTCCTGTTCTTCCATGCTCACAGCACCTCACTAGACCCGTTTTGATCTTTTTCCATAGCCTGTCTTTGAAAATGTTTAGAAACAATTATTTATTTTATTAAATATGTCAGAACGTAGATGAATATAAAATATGAAGTACTTTCTAATATAGAATTTTTTAAAAATCAGAGCTAAAACAACACCTGAGATTCAGGGACTTTGCAGTACACTACATGTGTGTACCTGCTTGCATCCAGCAATTCTCATGCTGCTTGGGATCCGCACATTGGTTTAATTCTAGGTTGCCCTGTGTGAAGTCAAGACTTGATGATCCTCGTGGGTCCCTTCCAACTCAGGATCGTTAACAATTTTATGATTCTGTGCCCCTGGACTTTAAGTCACTAAGTCTCTAACCAACCACGTACAGGGCTATTTAATAGCAAATGGAGACTACAGAGTCCAGTCTCAATACAGGTTACGAAATTTACTTTTCATAATCGAGCTATAATTAATGAATCCGAAAATCCTGGAAAATAACAAGAAACCATCATATTTCACTGATTTTTCTCAGTATGGTTTACGGTACCTTTCCTTCTAAGTCGCAAAAAGTGGCCGTAGTGCTGCTTCATGTTCTTTTTGCCTTACAGTGGTTTTGACCCAGGTGAGTGTTTATTTGGATTTTCTATTGAGGATAATATGATCCCAAACAAACAAACAAAAATGCAATAAAATCAAGTAGATCTCAATATGTAATGATACAGATTTTGGCAGTGCTTTACCACTAGGACAAGAACAAAATTAAGAAACGGATGTTTCCTTTTAACTATTATCATTTATTAACTGAACTGATGTGTTCCTTAGTGGTTGTGTTCAAAGTTGGGACTACCACTGAATGGCCCTTGCCTTCAAGCACTTATGATCCAAATAAAGAGGAGGAACAGTAAATGGCAAAGGTTTAACAAGACAGAGTTGGATAAATGGTGTCCCTACAACTAAACCCATGTCCCCCAACTTTCTGCCCAGCGTCTCTTGCGTCAATCCCATCCCTGCTGGGAATGGACTTGCAGAGTCACCCAGCCATGCCCTCAGTGACCAGCAGCACCCTACCAAAACCTGCCCTGCTCAGAAACAGTCTGAATTTAAACTCCTGGCTGTCAGACACCTCCAGCCTCAAGCCCACGCAAGAGAAAATGTTTCTCATCACCTGCACAGCAATGAGCCGTATACATCGGCATCGTTAATTGAAACACAGACAAAAGCAAGTCAGAGAGAAATAACCATTTGTGGGCTCTTGTAGTACAAGGCACTGAAGTATAAGACACCGATAACGTTGCGTATTTATGAAGGAGGAAAACCCAAAATGTGAGATCAGGCTGAGAATCCACTCGGCTTTGCATAACGGAGAGCAGGCAGCTGTGCTTGCTCCAGAGGTAACTGGGTCACAAGTCCTTCTCTGCTCCCTGCTATCTCTCGCAAATAAAGATCTTCCTTCAGCCCTAACGTTGGTGATGACAGCCCTTGTCTGCTGGCCAGCAAGCCGGATGGGTGAAACCAGAACTTCTCCCACTCCCAGCTCCTTTCTCCCAGGGGGGACCTCTCTGTGTGTAGCTGACCTAGATCCAGACCGAAGGGTGCATTATCCCCTTTTACTGCCCCAACTGGAATAAAAGCACCATCTAGTATTCTTCAGAAAACTGTACATGTGAAATACCGAGCAGAAATTAAACATAAAGCCAGAAAGCCTTTAGCAGAGATTTTACAGCAGTAAAAACTGGTGTATCGAACTCATAAATAGGGTGCAAGAAAATAGAGGGCTGGGAAAAAACCAACCCTGTCTCATAATGAGATGACAGAGTACCGGCATGTCCACAAAGCTGTTTGCAAAGCGACACAGGTCAGAAGGTAAAGGGATACAGTCTGGTTAGCAGCAAAGTGACAATGAGAGCCACAGCGACCATACCACAGGTCACACGCCTTCAGAACCGAAGCAGCCGGACAGGGAACCAGCTGACCTTATGAAACTGATAGGGATGGCTGGTAACGGATGGAGTAGATGTCAGATAAGAAAGGATCTGCTTAAGTAGAGGTCAGAGGCTACCATTTAGCGCAGAAAAAACTGCCATGTAATAAGGATAAGGCAAGCAATTAACAAAAGGTATTAGTTTCTAAAAGGTCAGGCACTGCAAGGGGCTAATTGGAGAAAGGACTTGAGAGCAAGAGAGGGAAACTTAAACCGTCTGCTGAATACCTAGCGGTAAGCTGGGGAAGTGAACAGGATAATGGGATGTATTGTATTAAGGGAAGGCATCTCGGCTGCAATAGAAATGGTGCTGTAGCAACAACGCCAAGATAAAACCTAGCATCCGAGCCCGGCATTTTATGGGAGGAAAACTGAAGAAGCAGAACGAAGCAATAAATGTCAGCTGGTGGTGCCAAGAATTGCACATAGTAGGCATGAAAGTTAGAAAAGCTCATTTATATCCTTTAATATGGGAGGAATTAAACTACAATATGAATTTGACATTTAAGGGATTGTGAATGGTGCAAGAAAGATGACAGGCGTTGCAAAGAGGCCATGATCATTTTGGGGTATTTCTTCTGGGAGTAAATTAACGCATGGAGCAGGTTTTTAAGGATGGATTTTTCTGTGTGGGCTGATGCCACACGCACACGAAGAGAAGAGGAGATCACTAAGTGTTAATTTATCATTGTTTTACATACAAAATTACCATTTAAATTGTCTGGATTTTTAATCAATGGAAATTTCGAGTGCTTAAACAGAGAATAAACCGAAGTATTAACTAAGTAATTTGATAGACTTAAAGGATCTTCATTGCTTCGCTCTCTTCTGAAAAGTCACACAGACATTGCCATAATTCTGCAATTACCAGCTACCTATCATACAAAACTATCAAATGATAATGTGGGTTGGGTGCTATTTAGAAAAAAGATTCAACCTCTCGTGTTCTAATTAGAATCCAGAAATTCAACTTTGGAGGTGTCTTATAAAGAAAAAGAAAAAGCAACGAATGCGCACGAAACTCCTCAAAAAACTGGTAGATTTTAGGAGTTAAGAAGCCTGGGACTAGGTCTAAGGAAAGACTCACGTGCCTGAAATACCACACACGCAAGTCCAAAACTGCAAGGTTGAAAACTCCCTTCTCATGCCTGCTCCCCGGCACGTCCAAAGGCAGGGCGAGCTCATTTTTCACTTCCCATTCCCCAGCGGTCCTCAGAGGACGGCAAGAAAGTGCTTTTGGCCTTCCCCCCCTTTTCCATATGCAGAGGATGGTACAGCAGCTTGTTTGGAGCTTTGTGCAAGTGTGGGGTACTGAGTACATTACTCTGTGTCACCCAGCAGATCTGAGAATCTTCCATTTTAAGAGTTACCTTCCTTGTTTTCCAAGACAACATGACTATAGAGACCTTTCTGGATCCTTGGCAGATTTGTTGGAGGAAACCTAGAGAGATGCTTCCCGCCGAGCCCGGGCCGCCTTGCCACAAGGCCGTACGGCTCAGCCCGTCTGTGATGCATGGCACTACCAGGACAGGCACGCACGGCCAAACACACACGCAGAAACCACTCTTTGCAACAAATTGGCTCTAGTCTCCAGATTAGGGTAATCTGAAAAACTAGCAAGGTGAGTTTATCCCCTGCAGATCCAACAGGGAACCACAGCAGCAAATTCCCCTTACTCAAGGGCTCGAGGGGCTGCAAGTCTCAGCCCAGCCTTTGCACAAACAGCTCTTGTTCAGGTTTTCAAAGGTGAGGAGGGAGGCATAGAGATCAAGTTGAGGATCCGGATCGTGAATCTCAAGTGTAAAGCCCTGGACAAGAAACTTGCTCCAGAGGGGAGAGGGGCTTTCAGGCACGTCCTCATCTTCAGCTCTCTGCGTCCCGTGTGCACGTGCCCGACTCCAGTGCTTTAATCCTCGCATTTAGCCCACAGTGACCATGCCAGAAAACATTTTTCTGCCTGATATCCTAATCCCATTCTGTATAAAGGGATGTAGCTGCAAAGCAGCAGGTCGGATCCAAAAGCCTACTTAAACACATTCATTTTGGCTGATGATCACTGAGGAATTTGTCAACAACGTGGAGTGCTGTTTTGGAAGTAAAAAAGATAAAAAGTCATCGTTGGAAAAGTGATGCTGTTGGACCTCACCCTGCTCCCAATGAAGCCCACCAGTAAAACTATTATTGATCTGGATGGAAGACTTTCAATAGCATTAATTTCTGAGCTGAATTCAGACAAGTTTTCATCTTAGCAATTTACTCATCACTACCAGAAAGCTCAGCCTTTCCCCTGTTTGCCTAAGGTTACAATTATTCATCAGTAACATCTGAAATGAAATTATGTCTCTGAGCTCACTTTAATAGCAAGAAACAAAGCAAAAAGATTTTTTTCTTGGAGTATGTCTAAATTAATTGATATTTTTTATTGCTCAATGCCAGCATAAGCAGATCTGAAATTTTAATAATCAATTAAAAAAACCACTGGACTCTATGTCTATTACTGCTCTGCAGCCCTCTGGCTACCTGATAATTGCTTCTAGCACCTCCACCAGTTATTCAAGCCATATTCCTGACAGTCCCCTCCTCTTTAGGGCATTAAGCTGTAGAGAGACATGACTTTAGATCAGAAACTGGCATTTTGGTGCTATTTCCCACCCCCCAGGTCTGTAGCACTGACCAGGCTGCACCCCTGCTCGGCATCACTCTTCACGCTGGTATTTGCTCCATCTGTGTCACTGAATGGAGGAGGGGAACGAGCACATTCCCTGGCTCGGAAGCGAGCAAATGTTTGGAACTGGGGGAAAACAGTTCAGAAGGAATTTCCGTCGCTCATTTCTCTTTCCATTCCCCGATATAAACAATAAAAACAACAATGCCCGCTTGCTATAACAACACTAAAAAGCAAAAGCAAGATAAAACAGTGTACAAAACAATAGCTCATCTTGCTAGCCAAGCCACAATGAATCACCTCCGATCATTAATTAAATTATAGTTTACTAACTTTCCGGTAATGCTATATGAAATGGTGTTTCTACAAGGATTACAAACCGTAATTTAAGGACCTTTCCAAAGGTTCTTTTTTATATTGTATTCTACAGCATATAAAAATGTCTTAAATAATTACTCCAAAATATAAAACTGAACTCCTAATTCAATTTGCTCTGCTTAATTCGGCATTAAGAAGGGATTAGCTGCTGTTTGATTGGAATCATACGATTACTTCAAATATATCTAGGTATTGATGTTACTAGCTGGTGCTAAAGTCACACTACCTTACACAGGTGCAAATTAGTTAACTTCAGCAAAGTTGTCACAGCATGAGAATTTCTTCTTAGAATTCAATTACACACATACAAATTTAATTGTGCTTCACCCCCATCAGAGACATCAGCACGTTGCCTCCCTTTTCACATGCAGGCAGGCTACTCAATTTCTGCAATCAATTATCTTTCAACACTGCATTCACAGGAAAAATGTGTTACATTCACACAAACACAACCCCGGAGCCTGCAGCCACTGTGCTACTTCTTGCACAGTTCTGCAACTAACAGTTCTACTGTGGACAGATATATTTTTGAGCTATCTATACAACGTGCTTTTTGACTGAGTTCCAGGTTGCTTAATTTGCAACCTGCCACCTTATTCAGACAGTGAATGAGTTTTAGGTCAAACTGAAAATTTTGGTCTGAAGACTTACATTTGCCTTTTGCAGACAGAAGGCGAAGAAGCAACATCATCTGATAAAATTGTATCTTATTTATAAAAGAAAGATATCCTGCACCATTTTTTCCCAGGTAATGTATAGAAATCCAATTCAGTCAAGGACGGATGAAAACTCAATGGCAAATCCCACGTTAGCTTCACTCCCCCGATTTCAGGGCTGAAACACAGAAACACGTGTTGAAACACACGTTCGTTCAGTGTGCCGAGGGAACATAGCAGGATATGTGCGCTGTGGGGGCAGGAGATGCTGGAGCCTGCTCATCCCCATCCAGCCTCTGTACCCAGGTTGCTTTTGCATGGAGACCTTAGTTTAGAGGAGGTGAAGGAAACCGGTGGCCAAGGTCTGTCTGGTCCCAGTGCTATGTCAGGGTGAGGTGCAGTGGCCACAAACAGGAGCTGCCACAGTCTTCACATTGCCTGTATTTACTTAGTCAAACTCACTGGAAAAGAAGGAAGAAGAGCAAGCTCAGGTGGAACCTCATCACAGCATTGCAGTGTTTAAAGAGCTGCTACAAAGAGGATGGAGGCTCTCTCTTCACAAGGAGCCACATGGAGAAGACAAAGGACAACAGGTACCAGTTGCACCGGGAGAAGTTCCATCTTGACATAAGAAAGAAATTTCTCAGTGAGAACAATTACGGCCTGGAACAAAACTCCCCAAAGATGTGGTGGAGTCCCCACTGCTAGAGGTTTTCAAGATGCAATTGGAAAGGGTGCTAGATAATCTCATCTAGGCTCCCTTTCCCATGAAAGGTTGGACCAGGTGATCTTTTGAGGTCCCTTCCAACCTGTGTTGTGCTATGATTCTGTGAATAAATGCAGCCCTGCACAATGAAACGTGTGATTCAGAAACTCGTTTCTGCTCACCAAGGGGGGAAACTGTAAAATACGGTTGGAAGAAAGCACCAAAGAATGCTTTTCAAGCCAAAACAAGAGAAAGTAAAAGAAATCATTTTGAGGTACTTTCTTAATCTAAACTGGCTTTTAGTTTCACTGGGACTGAACCTGGGAAGTCCTCCATCCATGCAAAAATACAATTAATCTAAAATTATAGCCAAGGCCTGGTGAACACCAGCTACCTTTATAAGAGCATTAGAAAACCCTTTATTTACCTCTGTCTCTAGAGAAGCCCTTATCTCTGTCCCAAACCCAGAAAAGCCTAGCAAGCTGCTGCAACGCGGAGGCCAGCAGCCCCACTGGGCAGATGCAGGCCACTCCTCCTTCATGCAAGGGGAAGGAAACGGGGAGCTTCACCTGGCTGCAAGCTGCTCCAATTGCCAATAATTCTACCGATTCGAGTCTTTAATAACAATCTACTAAGATGACAACTACGTAGGATGCTATTCCTTGACCTGTATGCCACTGAAGCACGACTCGGTCTGTTGGGCCATCATTAACACAGCCGTCCTGGTTCATGGATGCAGCTCGTGACACTACGTGTTTTACAGCATCTCCTTCTTGCTGTATGCATGGCTCTGAGGTTGCCTGTATTCACAGTCATTCCTCCGTAACCACTTCAGCTCCCTTCCACTTCTCCACCGGGATGCCTGCTTCTATATGATTTTGGTCTATGCATTGATGACTGCTGTTCGGCCAGTTGGCACTGCGTAGAACCAGGATAAATCATGCATAGCCAAATCTGGGCGACCAGGGGACGCGGGGATGCCTCCCACACGCAGGCAGCATGGAGGCTGGGTGCCAGTCCCCGATAAGCACACACCCCCCCACCAAACCCACACACAGTTTAAGAAGACAGGACAGCCTGTGGCCATCAGGCACTGGGCTCAGTCAGAGAACACTGCCCAGCAGCCAACTTACTTGCAACCAGCCTCATCTATCCTTAATTTCTCTCAATTTTCCCACAAATGCTCCTCCCTGACCCATTTTGATGCCTCCTTTCCCCACCTTCGATCCTTGTCCCGGACATCTCCCTTCTCCTAGGCACACAGTTTCTTCACGCTTTCCTTCCGTCAGCCCTGGGGCTCCCCGCAGAGCAGGAGGAGGTGACTCTCCCTTACTGCTTTGCAGGGCTGCAAAACACGGGAGCTCTTTTTATTCTTCCCCACTGCGGACCACATACCAAAGGATCATCGGGGCACAATCTGGCTCTGCTCTGCTCCCGAAGTATCACACAAAAATATTGATTTTAATGAGAGAGAAGCCAACTTAATTTTATGTGACACGCAGAAAGAGCAAGTGATCCATGCTACCACAGCACATTTCCAGTGTTTATTTCTAGAACAGAATATAAGCAAAAATAATTCTCCTCCCAGTCCAAACACTCACAAAGTAAATGATGACTCAGACAGTAAATACCCTTTCCATGGCATCCCATTTCTCTCTATCATTTGGAGTGACAGCCCTGCTCTCGCTGAATTTAAAAAGGACAATTCTGCTTTGTAATGAAAGAAATCAACACTCGCTCTAGTACGACTCGTTTTCTGCACTGCTAAGCACTATCAGTATCTGTACTTCAAAACCTTTTGTTTTCAAAAGTGTTTCTGTAGGAACAGGCCAGAATTTCAAAAAGTTATTTTGCTTTTCTGGGTACTCTCTTAAAACATGCACCTGAACGTAGCACCAAGTGAGCTACGTAAGAAAAACATAGTCTAATAAAATCACTCTGATCAAGCTAGAAGTGTTTATCAATCTCATATTCAAAGCATGACATCCAACTCTGTGAAAAGACTGATGAGGTCCTCAGGCTATGAAAAATGATAGGATGCGATTGAATTATCTCAGCAATACAGTTTCTTACATAAGCTAGAAAAAGGATGTGGTAAGGGCTAACACGTTAAATAAGCAGAGAACTAGGAGCAATTCCTTAATGCAATCCAATCCTTACATTTGTAATAATTTTAGCTATAACTGTCATTGGGGCTGTGCAAAATGAGACATCTTCTGGAAGTGCTTCTGTCTGCTGATCAACCAACTTGCTTACACAAGCCAGTGAGATGTTAGGTGCCAAAAGCATAAGTCTCCGAATTAGGCACTGTAACTTGCAGAAACCCTTAATTTGACCTAGCTTCCAGACTCTGTCATTCTAACAATATTTTTCACACTGTCAATCACAAATCAGTCCCATTGCTTTAAGCTACTCTACTAGTAATACACTTTCCTGTATTGCTGAGCATCAGAAATGCCAGTGCTATCTCAAGCCCGTCTTCTAACACTCAGCTGAAACAGAGTTGAAAAGTCTGGTCTGAATTTTGGTCTGGAAGATGGCAATGACATGCACTCGTGCCCCAAGCCATACAGCTTCATGACCCCCCTCATGTCACAGTTTCACGTCTCACACCACGACGACAACCCAAGGCAGATAGGTTTTCACACCATGCATTGTATCACTGATTTTGTAACAACAATGCTTTTAGACAGCTTTCCATTTCCAAAGCACTATGAGGAAGACTAACATGGCACCTTTTCCAACGGCAATTGTAATTGTCAAGGGAATGAGTTTTCAGTTCTTCACTCAATGAAAACATGAGCTTTATACAAATACAGAGATCGGGTAAAACTTCAGTCTTCCCTTGTTTGCTGAAGTGGGAGTCATCTCGCCTAACTCCAGGCACTCAAAATCTAGGAAAGCAGTTAAAGTAGGCTCCCACTATCATAAAAGAAACTAGAACTTCCCACCACAAAGTCCACCACTGCAGGCTGGCACAAAAGGTCCTGTGGAAGTGCCTCCTTTCCACTCAACATTGGACTAGCTCAGGCTAGACGCCTAACACTGAGATATCTAAAGTCAGATGAGATATATCCAAACCTGAGTGCATAACTCCTCACTCTGCTTTCTGTGCTTGCATCATTTTTTATTGGGATCGTAAGTTTCTTTATTTCCTGAGCAAAGTGTGTCTGAACCTTCTGGATCTCACTCTCACTTGGCTGCCAGCTCTCCTGGTCCTCCTCAACAATGCTTTTTGTCGTCCCACCGTGGGAGCCCTGCAAACACATGAAAATCTTATCCCTCATGAGGAAAATAAAAATACAGCATTCAAACCCCCCCCAAATTATTTTACAATTGTGTATAATCATTGTAAACAAATACAATGTTTTTTGGAAGTTAGATTTGGCAAGACCGGTAACATTTCAGTATCGGGTTTTCAATCCATTACTTCAGGAATACACTGTACCATTTTCTTCCTTTTTGTGCTATTTTCCCCCTTCAAGTATCTCTACTTAATTATGAACTTTTAATTGTGAACGATCCCAATTATTGCCTATTTATTCTTTTTCTAGCCTCTTTCTTTGATCTTCCTCTGCAGATGTGAATCCACTAGCAGACTTTCATATTTTTGGATGCTCATACTAGTAGAGTGTACGTGAACATCAACAAAGAATGAAAAATTTTAGCACAGTATTTCAGCTGTATTGAAGTCAACTGAAATATTTCTATGTATAAATTCAAAGACCTCCATGTATATTTATCTTGATGGGTCCGGTGGGTCACATCACTAGCTCTTTGGAGGAAGGATCGTAAACACTTTGTATGTCTATGTGATGCCAGCTTTTGTTTGCCGAAACGCTACTGCCAACAGCTAGGTGAGTTTAATCAGAAGGAAGTTAGTAATTCCCAAATAAAATCACTTAGACCATTGTGAATGAAACTACGCACAAATACATTTTACTCAAAGTAAAAGTATTCATAAGGGTTTAAGCATTGCTGTCAGGCAGGAATTAACAGTATGTGGCATCGCATAAGAAAAAAGAAACATCTTTAGCTTCTAAGCTTTAAAACTAGGTGATGGAAGAAGAAAGCCTCTTTCTGAATAAGTATTCCTACAACGTTACAAACTCTTAGTTCCAGATGCTGATTACGCAAGTTCAGGATACAACCAAATATTAAATACATGTGCAAATTGTGACTTTAATGTAGACTCTTATCAAAACTTCACCGATGAAGTGAAAAAGAACGTTGCCTCTTTTAGAGGAAGGTCTGTGCAACAATAGAAAGCCTCTGCATACAAGCACCTGAGAACCACTGGCCAATACAGGTACCTCCCCGAGGGCAGAAAAGAAGACCCAGGGAAAAGTCAAACCCCACCAATTACTAATCCCAAGGGGAAGAGCACAGCAGCAGGTTCTCTGGAGGGGAGAAACAGCTGAAATGGGTGTTTCCGAATCAGGAGATTGCCTCCTGTTCTTTGGCCCTGCTATTCACAACAAAATTACCTTTCTTCCTGTTCTTTTCTTAAGAAAATGTCATTTTGCAAGGAATACTTCGATTTGTTGTCAATTCTTCCTCTTAATCAAAATAATTACGAGTGCCCAAAATGCTAACCATTTGCAAAAAAAGGAGCAATACTATGTCATTCTATGATTTCTATCTATTCTCTAAAAACCTAAGAGTTTTTGATAAAATATTCTTTGGTCACGATGGTATCATGGAGGTTTTCTACACATGTAGCAATAATATTATCTTTATTAACAAATACACCACTAATACATTGCCATTCAGTATGGCACTTGAGAAAGCAGCAGAATCCCTGCACCTCTAGTTCAAGAACATTTTCTGCTGTGCTTTACAATTTGCTTCTTTTAAGCTTCCATTTAACTTCTTTCCAGTTGCAGGTCAAATCTGTCACCTAATTCACGTCATCAGACCAGTTACTGACAGACTGCCAGCGCAGTTATACCTATACAGATGTAACCAATACTTATTTACAAATTGATTAAGCCAATTCCAGTTGTGAGTTCCACGTCATAGCAGGGAAGGGTAAAGGAAAATTGCTGTAAATCATCTCTTTGTCCTCCAGATAGGCAGGCTATGTGCCTGACACTATAGCACTCTAACAGCAGCCCCCAAGGATCCTCCAGCAGAGCGAGAGATTTCCCACTTCCATATTTGATCTGTTAACATTGATCAGAAACTGAGAAAAGACTGAAAATAAACCGTTTATAATCAATCCGAAAGCTTCTGAGATGGCTTTTCATTCATTCTGTACATTCCCTTTTCAACCCCTGAGATTACATTTGCACAAAGGCAGAATTATAACAATCTCTTTAAAGTGTATTCTTCTACTCGCACACAACGTTTAATTATTTTACTCAAAGCACTGATCCAAACCCTTTGAAACACATTCAGACCCACTCAAAGGCTTTAATGTTTACATGCTAATCCTAAACTCTGGTGCGCATCAATTGATTTACTACTTGTACAATGAGGTATGGCTATAATTAGAAAATGTAATAAATTTCGGGATTTTTAAACTTGAAATTGTTCTAATCTTTTAAAAAGCTCCTTTTCTTCAACATCTTTTACAATACTCTTACAGGTAGTTTTATACTAATGAGATTCTACCGCTGCTGTCTAAGAATTCACCCCATACTTTGCATTCAGTCCACAAGAAAATAACGGTCCCAAGATTGAACTTTAAATCAAGACACTTTCTTAAAATTGGCCTAGGTGTAGTAGCCACATATTAAATTAAAAATTAGAAGCTGAATACACTACTATACAGAAAATCTACAGAATATTGGAAATGTGTTGTCTTTATTCTCAAGTCAACTGTATAAGAGATTAGATCTTTCACTTATCTGTCACAGAATGGGAAATAGAAGCCTTGAATCCATTCAGCTGCTCGGTTTGTGACCTGGAGAATTAAATCTGACCCCTTACAAAGTATATCTAAGCATCATGCACACCCCGAGACATAGCTATGGCTTTAAAACAGTCATGTAACTCTCAGCTGGGATATCGTTATGCTACAGAGTAACTGAGTTTCCACTGAAAACGTACCCGTTTCTGTATTTTTTGGGCGTGCCACATGAGAGTCCCAGATGCGTTGCCTTGCCATCCTGCTCTAGCTTTAAATATAATCTTAATCATGCCGAAGTCAAGTTTAGCACTCCCACCCGCTATATTTAGAACCACAGAGTAATTTAGGTTGGAAGGCACCTCTGGAGGTCATCTAGCCCAGCCTCCTGCTCAGGGCGGATCCCGCTAGACCTGGTTGCTCAGGGCTTTGTCCCATCCAAATCTGAAAACCTCCAAGGATAGAAGGCCACCACTTCCCTGGACAACCTGCTCCAGCACTTTATCACTTTCCTTAGGAATTTTGTTTCCCCTTACACCTAATCAGAACTTGCCATGTCGCAAGCCATCACAGTGCTGACTCTTGTCCTTTTGCCACGCACCTCTCAGAAGAGTCTGGGTCCGTCTTCTCTACAGCCCACCAGTACGGACATGAAGACACTGATCAGTTTTCTCTATTAGGTTCCTGAAGAAGCCTGGCTCCCGCAGCCCCTCCTCGGACACCCAGCCTCTGACCGTCCAGGCAGCCCACCCACAGACCTGCTCCACTTCATCCCAGGGGCCGGACCCTGGCATGACAGCAGCACAGACCTTCTGTCCAAAATCCCTCTCTAACATGGACGTCGTCACAAGTGAGTGAGTACACTTTAAACCACGGTGATTAAAATTAGCCTTCCAAACTCATATTTAGCATCTATTGAAAAATGACCTGGCATTCAGTGCTGCTGAACACCTTTAACTCACAGCATCTTTGCCCATCCAGGTTTTTCTACAAGGCCACCTTGCATCATAATATCGTACTACATACCGTAAGTAATAAAGCAAAACTTTTCTCTCTGGATCTGCCATAAGGAACTTGGGATGTCCTGAGGGGTCAACATTTCTGTTCTGAACATGTAGCTTTAGACTATTGGATTCTAACAGAATAGAAGCTAATTTTAGGCACACTAAAGTATAAATGTCTAAATGAATGACATTTTCTTTTTTTTTTTAGATATAAATGTCAGAATAAATTTCTTGTCCCATAGCGCTATCAATCACAACGAAGATGTCCATTTCCATTTACACTGCCTGCTTTCAGATTTGCAGCAGACTGGCCCGAGGACTGACCCTGAGAATTCAGGAGGAATTTCATTACAATCCTACAAACCAAACATTAGACACACAATGACCTCGGTGATCCAAGTGTTCAAGGCCAGGCCCTGGTCTAGTGGAAGGTGTCCTTGCCCATGGCAGGGCGGTTGGAACTGGATGATCTTCAAGGTCCCTTCCAACCCAAACCAGTCTAGGATTGGATGATCCCACCACCAAAAAGTCACAGTGAGGTGGAGAAGCCAAGCTGTTTTTTTAAATCTATGCATACACCAAACCCACAAAGAAACCAACCTGGTTTACAAAGTTACCCATTTAACATCGCAATTTGCCTCAGAAGTAGGGACCTTGTTGTGACAATAAATACCAATCCCACCTAACCACATATCCTGTGGGTCACAGGCAATACTGCACAGGTGTCCAGGGTCCAGCCTCTACACCCTGCATACGTTCCTTGCAATTGAAAGAACAGGCAATGTGAATAACACCGCTAATCTGCCTGCATTTTGAATTTTTGCCGACTCTTTGACAAGGGAGCTCTGCGAGTTCTGACTGCAACGTAAGAAGTATTGTTAAGCCTCACAATTTTATCACAGGCTTGAAACACTTGATGTTTCGAATTAAGTACCAGCACTGGGAGATAAGCGATCATGCAGCAATCTGTCTTTTATTTTTTTAATTTGGTTTTAGCTGTCATAGTTGCAGAAAAGGGTTAAAAGTATTTAACATTTTAAAAAGCCTCCTCATCCCTTTCCTGCATGAACAACATCAACAAAATTCAAATGGTAAAAAAGAAGCCCCAACTTGTATTTTGATTTATGAATACAGATGCTACTGCTTGCGATTTCTCCCTCAGTTTTCCTGTGTGTGCACATTGCCTAACTGACAGATCTCAGGGATATGCATAAAGCATCTAGACTACCTGGTAAACTGATAATACTACAGGAATCTTTTTTTAAAAAAAATTATAAGATCATTCAAAGTCCTAGAGATACACCACAATACCTTGCTTTGGAGCAAGAATGCCAATCGCATGAGTTTTGTTGTGAAGGCACCTTCCCAGGGTGTTGGGAAGAGCAGACAAAATAAGCAGGGCAGTTCCACTCACCAGCTTAGCCCCAATGCCATGGAAAAATATTAGGGAAAAAAAGACAAAAATACTCCCACAGCAAGTGCTATTCTTGGAAACGCCAGAAACGGCCCCTTCATTCCACTCGCTGATTGCATTGCTGTGGTGGGGGAAATAGAATGTCGGTGACAATGCCTATAGCTGAGCATCTCCTACCAAACCACAGCAGGGGCCAAAAGCATCTCACCAACGTGACTGGTACTAAGGGACCCAAAACCGGCCCCCAGGCCTCCACCACTTGGAGCAAATCCTGAGCTGCTGGATCCATCCGCGTGTGTTTTGCCATAATACTTAATTTTCCAGCCCGTAGGCAACTGACAGAGCAGATGTCACTGAAATGACTTAGCGCATTAAGCTGCTATTTGTTTAATTCTCATGTGGAAAATGTGTCACACTCCAAATAGTTTAGTATGTTAATGTACCACTGCAGCAACCTACAGCAATCTTTTATAATTTTATTCTAGACCTATGTGCTTACTGTTTTTATTTCAAATCATAATTAAAGCTCTTTTCTTGCTTCCTACCTATGTTTTTTTAAGCGTACTCTTAACTTCACCTTTAGTTTCCTCAAGCTGAATAAACAGAACTATTACCTCAAATAAACATTTAAAGTCTTAGCATATTTTATCTACAATTAATTTGCATTAAATGACATAAACCAGATGTAAACTTCCAGAATAACATATTCCATTAATAATTTGCAGCACAATAGTTCATAGATGAGGGCTCTGAGGGTTCAGCTTTAAAGAACAATACGGTAGTATCTATGTCTGAACAAGAAAGATGACCAAAGCCGTATTTGGAATTGGTCTCCGAGTAATACTATCGATAAAAATCTCTGAAATCTAAAATATTCTTATTGAGTAAAACTTTTTCAAAAAAAGACTCTTCAAATTTTCAATTCTGAGGTAAGAGGTAGCTTTTAATAACTGTAGCATCAAGTTTTATCTCTTACATTAGTACGCATTTCCTTCTACTTCAACGGGACTATACTCGACAAAAAGCGTATCTAGTTTTGAATTTGAAAATTATTCATCTCAAAAACATTCAAGGAATCAATTTTAGAATAACTTTTAAAATGTTGTGTGATCAGCACTACAAATGAGGAATTCCAAACCGTAAACATGAATAATGTCCATTTCAAACCAAAGGCACGATACAACGCCTACTAAATTTAACTCTTTTGTGGATTTGCATCAGATGCTGCGGAGCCTTATTAGCTTGGTGAACTAAAAGCATGTATTAGTAAAATTAATCCTCTTGCAAGTGGCTGCACTCCTTTGATAAGTCAGCATCCCTAGCATTAGCACTTCTGGTTTCTTGAGACTCTCTGAGCACGCGTAAGAAATTTCACTTGCCAGCGCCTTACCCTGATGCTCTGCCACAGCGCATTTTGACAAGCATTCCCTATGGGTGCTGTAGGCTTCAGGGCTGGCTGCTGTTTCATCAGTGGCTTCACGTCAAAATAACCCTCATGAATTTCTTAAAACAAGCTATAAATTTGAACAAATTTTGGAGTACATTTTTCAAAACACGCCTTCTGAAACATACGCTTCTGTGGTCTGAAGCCCTGCTAAAGCCCATTATTGTACAATATTGAGGATTTTCTACAAATGCCAAACATCAGAAGACGCTTCAAACAACACAAAAGCTGGAATGAGTTTGCTCAGCAAAGCAGTTCTTCCTAACCACCCCGTGCCGGTGCTGCGCTGGTCCCCAGTGGACATCCCCTGGTGTCACCTGTCTGTTCCATGTCTCACTTCAACAGTTCTCATTACACAGATGCTCTTAACCTCAGTATTAAACTAAACAAGTGGTTACACTCTTCTGGAACGACGAAATGATCGACACCTGATGACAAACACACAAATATAGGAACTTGATGCTGCCATACAGAGAGCCTTAGGTGACAATCAGCGTGGCGCACTTCAGTCAGAGTTTTCTTAAAATGAACTTCGTTGTTTCAATGCCTTTAGAGCAGAAGCACTATGTGTGGCTTGGAGTTGGTCCACTTCATCTAGACAAACGTACCCAGTAGACAAGCCTGACTCAGTACAAGCCCTCAGGACTGGGATAACCTTCATCCCAGTAACTAAACTTTCAGGTCATTGGGGAATACAAAAGCTGACATCAGTTATCAGTCTGATCTGGAATGGATCACAAGTATTTTCCAAATTACCTATTGCACTCATGTGCTCGTGACTGATGAAAGCTGCAGAAATTGAAAAACTGTAAAGCTGCCTCCATCCTCAGCTTCCCTACCTGCCTGGGACGGGCGAGCAGAGAGAAGCGCGGGGGCTTTTCCATGTTTCTGCACGTACCTGTAACACTGGCCTTTGGGGAAATATTAACTTAAGCCTGTCTCTAGAGGAAAGAGCTTCACGTTATCTCTTTGCCGTGTTATGTCACCTTTAAAGAGCTTTAAACAACTGGCAAGTGACAGTGGCAGCTGCTGGCAGGGGTCTGCTGGGACAGGCGTCACTGTGGGCTGCGCGGATTGCTTGGCAGGGCTGCAAGCTTGCAGCTCGGGTGCCAGTACGTGCAGCCTTTTCCTAGCGTGCAAAAACAAAAAACATTTTCCAGGATTAGGTTCTTGTAGGGGTTTGGGGGCGATTTTTTTTGGGGGGGTTGGGTTTTTTAAAGTATTTTACACGCGCAGTCTTATCCGATGGGTGACATCGGTTGCAATCTCGATTTCTTTTTGGAATGAAATGTCCTCATGGATATGATCCAGAGAGAAACAAAACACAAGGAGGGGGATATCTAGGCTGCCTGGGGCATGCAGTTAAGAGCAGGAAACCTGCTTCGTCGCAGTCGGTTTTTACAAGCCCAACGCTTCCCTCCCTCTTTCCCTCCTTGAGCTGCTGAACAAGCTGAGGACCAGATTTTATTTTCCAAAAATTTATTGAAAGCTGGCAAACAAATTGAGCATTCGTTTTCCTTTCTTACTTCTGTAGACAAATGTCAGCCACTCGTGCCAACGCCAAAAACAACCCAAAGCATATTCAGCTTTATACATGTGAAGTCAGAGTGACCTAATGGATACAACAGTTAATTCAGACTTTGGCATTTCAAATTCTTTTCCTCTTGACTAATCCTACCAAACACAAATCACACATCTGTTCTCAGTTCCCCTATGTGTACAAGACAATTCCCTTCTCTTGTGAGAGCTTTGCAGTCAACTGACCAAAAACACTATTAAAAAGCTAAATATATTTACAAAAATATGCAGCACTAACAGCAGCATAATGAAATTCTACCAAAAGGAAACCCGGTCATCAGAGAACATAAACGTAAAGAGTGACACATCCTACCAAAATAAAGGAAGGAGTTCCTGCAAAATACAGCAGAAGTTTCCTAAAGAGATGATGTTATCTTTGAGTTTGCGACTAAAAATAGTATGGCTGTTTAGATAGCACACAAAGCCAGAGACAGCATTTCCTCCCCAAAGTTTACAAACAACAGAAACTGCAGTCAGACAAAACACAGGGAATAGTAACATAACAGCAATTAGCCTATTAATTACGTTATTTGTATTTAAAAGAGTTTTCCAATTTTTTATTGCATTAATAATTTCTTTAGGATTTTAAGCATTTTAGGATGCTTACACAGAAGCATGCAACAAAAAGTCTAAATAACTTGATAAAAAGACTTTAACCCCAACAACAAGATGCAACGATCATCTCAGAAGCAGCAAAAGAGACGGCAATCTAGAGACAAAAAGGGGTGAAACACGTAGGGTGACTAGTTTACAGGTTCGGACAACAGCTCTCCTGCATGCGTAGCTCTTACTGTCCATCCAAAGTCCTCCCTCCCTGCTGCTCCACTGCTATACATAGCTGTCCAGTTGAAATGCCAAATAGCCTGCGACCAATATAGGTTCTTTGGTAACTGTTAATTCTTCATGGTCCAGTAATATCACTGCAGTTGAAATACTTTCCATACCGCAATTTTTTTAATAGCATAATTACCGTAATTTCCCTAGAAAATTCATAGGGGCTACCTGTTAAACTTTGGTTCTTTGCCTTCCAGCATACCGAGAGCAAAGAATCATCACCTGCCTCCCAGATCCTCAGCACAGAGCCACGGGGCAGGCTAAGAGTAGGAAGCTTGCAAAAACAGTACAGCATTTTCTAAGCAAGCACAGTAATTAGTACAGAAAGGGACTATCACGAGAAGTGGTAAGTTTGCTATCTTTTGTTGTCTTGAGGGAAGACTGCTCTGCTTTTGCAAACAACTCAGTATTGGTGTATGTAAGTGAAAACAATCAGTTATACAGAGAAGCAGTAGAAGATTAGATGGTTAAGCAACTGAATTTGACCTATAACCTAGACAATGTCATAAAAATAGTTTAAACAAAAAACTAGAACTAAAGATCAATTTCATAACTGAAACTGGTGAGCTTTCTGATGTCCACAGTGCAAACAGCTACACTGAAAGCATCCATCACTGTATTAAATACGTATTTACTGACCCTAGGAAAATCATGTATGAGATCAAAACCACCAGGACCGAAGCTGGGACTGCCTCCAATATACAGCATTCCTATGTATTTCCAAAAATATTAAGTACCTTTGTATTTAGAAAGGCTCTAAGAAGCTGCCTTTTTCTAATTCATAACAGGACGGGTAAATCGAGCAAGTATCCAACCAACGTTATGGCAGTTTCTGACAGCTTTAGCTTAACAGCCAGGCTTCTTCTGCCAACTTAAATTTGCAGCTCGTGCTGTTTGCTGCTTTCTAAAATAGGTATGACTATGGCACACTTCTAGATCTATGTAGACCTTATGTGCTTCAGAGACAAGATGCAAAAAGCCCAGCCGAGCATTTCTTCAGAGCTGGCAGCATCACCCTAATGTCGCTTTCATATTCTTTACAGGACACAGACCGTGTTATTCCCATGGAAAATCAGCCTTGACCTTGGAAAAAAGCTCAGGCATATCACAAGTCAAAATTATAGATCTATGGAAAGAAATGTGAAATGGATGCCTATTGCTTCAGTAGTTTTTCTGAAAATGTAGCGTATCACTTCAGTCCAGCAAGCCTGTTTAACCCCAAAGTTTAGAAACAATGGGAGCTAGGGGTCCTCAGCACAACCTAGGTTTCAGCCTTAGGTCAAATCCAATTAATAACATAGACACAATCAAAGCTACAGCAGTGTAACTGGATAGCTCTATTAAGATATCAAGCTCTATTAAGATACAAATAGAAGTTTATTGTTAGGCCGGCTTTCTGCAGACAACGAAATTTAGACCGTGCTTCCAAAAACGAGCAAAGATTCAGCATTTGAGGTGATGCATCACTTGGCACCAATTTGAAAAAGATTCAAGACCAAGACGGACACGATTAGCTGCTGTAATCGTTAGTTCCCAGGTCAGGACAATGGGAACAGCTGGACACCGGCTACTGGGCCACACAAGTTTAATCTGAGCTGGCACAGACAGGGTTATGGTATTAAATAAAGACAATAAATGTGGCATACAGCAAACTGAAACACCAATGCTTCTTACTGAAGTTCTTATGCTTTGTAAGGACAGAAGACTTAAAGAAGAGGCTAGAAAAGCTTTGGCTGTTCTCACAGTCGATAACGCATTAAGATAGTCTCCGAGATGTTTGTTATCTTAGTTTTGTACCATGAAAAGCTGAGGCTATTAGAATAAAGATGCTAAAATGTTTACATCTAATTCTGTACTAAGGCACATAAATAAATGCCCTGGTTTCAGAGTGACAAAACACTCTGCAGTTCACAGTGATTTCACCCATAGGTGATGGACTTCTCAAAGTCCCAGCAGTGATGGAGAAGCCAGATGTTCACACCAAACTCTCCATTCCACACAAGGAGGGGTTCTGCAGCTGCACGTACATATCCCACAGGAGATGTCTGCATTTTAAGCAACTGTTCAACAAATTTGTGGTACAAAAACTCTGTTTCTCCACATGGCCTGGTGCAGGAGGGCTTACAAATGTTCACACATGAAGCTGACAAGTTTTTTCTCCAACCTTCCCAGGCAGGAAAGAGCCATCAAAACGTGGCCAGGAAGACTGGTTGATAAATGGCCACAGAAACATTAGAGATTCATCTGCCCATAGATCTCTGTAGCAGCTCAATGGGAGCTCTGCAGTCACATTTAAGGATGGCTTTGGATACCCACAGAGAATTTTGGACCAGACGCCCAGAGGTCCAGCTCACAGCAGGGCAATCTTCGAAGTTAGGTCAGATTGCTTAGGCATTTGCCAATCAAATTTTGAAAATCTCTGAGGCTGGAGATTTCACACCCTCTCTGGGCACCCTGCTCCAGAGTTCAGGCACTCTCGTTGAAATTTTTATTTTCCTTACAACCAGCAGGAATTTCCCTTGCTACGCCTCCTGACTGTTGCCTCTTGCCCTTTATTCATGCACCCGCGAGAGGAGCTTGGCTCCATCCTCTCTCTACCCATCCATTAGGGGGTTGAAGACCACAATTCAATTGCCCTTGGCCTGCTCTTCTCCAGGCGGAACAGAAGCAGACCTCTCCACCTCTCCTTGCACGCCCCACACCTGAGGGATGCACACAGCGGCTACTCTCATCGTGCTCACTGCACGAACCCCGGTAGGATTTGGGGCTGGACTCTGTTGACCAAGCGGGTGGGAACATTGTACCTCAGTGTGCACTATTAGTCACAGAGAGGTTCAAGACGGCACACAAACCAACACTGCTCTCTTATCACCAGTATTTACCTACCACCTGCGCTCAGGCACGCTTCTGTTCCTGCTCCAAAGCCAAGGCCAGAGCATGGGGCTTTATTTAGTCTGAGCACGGCAGAGGCTGCTGAGCACACCGATGCTCAGACCGCAAGCAGCAACCCTACAATTGGCACTCTTTGAGCCTGACTTACAGCCAGGTTAACAGATAGCAGAATGGAGAGCATATGTGCGAGTCACAGGGGTGAGGTGTTGGAGTCACTGCCAGACACTCGCTACGCTTGCCGTGCAGACATACGCAGCCCCAGCTGTTCCCGACTGCCTTGTATCCCAGTTCGGGCATTTGGCTGCAAGCCTTTTTCCATTCCCATCTTCCTGTCATCAAGGGTAACAGCGGCAAAACAGCCCATTTATACGATCTCTGCGCCCTACACAATTAGACATGCGACTTTAAAGATAAGATCCTCTGTACCCGTGTTGCATCTAAAAGAGTAAACCAGTGATTGCTTTAGTGCTGCTGGTACGGCAAGGACAAAAGAAACACCGGAGCAAGGCAAACCCTACAAGACTCTGTAAAGCCAAACTTGTCAGCTGCACTCTATCAAAAATCCCCACTGGTCTGTTGGAAGGTAAAGAACAGAATTACCTGTTTGACTTGCAGATCCCAGCTAAGTTTGCAATACTGAGAACATCAACAGGAAAAGAGGTGTAAAGAATTTGCAAACACAGCAAAGCAAATGAAAGTAACTGAGATAAAAAGAAAGATGAAACCGTAAAAATAGTTTTCATTACTTCTAGAGGATTCACATCCTTTTAAACAGCAATACTTGCAGCAATCTGGGATTTATAAATGTACCACAATAAACTCACTTGACAGAGGTAAAAATAAGTCAAGGAAAAACTGAAGTGGTCTGTGATCGAGAATTATCCATAAGGCTGCGTACTCACTTAGGCCCACTTAGCACTGCTCAGCAGAGAAGGTCCCAGTACGTATTTAAACATCAACTAGTAAAATGCCCCATGTATTACTTCTGAAATTCTCTTCTATGCATTAATCCTCAAGGCACATACCTGTGCAGGGAAGGAGGTTACGTGACCTGTTTTCTAAAGTGACAAAAGCTCTTGCATGACAGGTGCTGCGACTTCTTCTCCATATGATGCGTATCAAACGTCAACTCCTACTTCACGAAGGATTTAAACATATGAATAATACCACAGGGATTCAATTTTACTTCGTCATCCTCTGAAACAGACTTGAAAGAACCCAACTACTGTACATTTAGTGCTCCACATGTATTATATATCCACTTATTTCACTCCATAAACCAGTACGGGTGAGGAATTTGGGGGTTTTCTTCCCCTTGAAGCTCAAATGAACTTGGCAAGAGAGAGGGAAGAGTTAAGAGCGCGGCAGAATCACACTTCATCCTCTCCTGAAGTATCAGAGAGTGCCCCATGCTAGAAATGAAATTATAGAAGAGGTACTTGAAAATTTCCAAGAAACTGGGTGCTGTACGTGTGAGCAGCTACTACCCAGTAACAACTGCATTCTGTTACCGCTTTACAATGACAGTATTACTTAACTCTAAAGATAACAGTTTCTAAATAGCAAAAAAAATCCATATTACAAGAACGTCGAAGTATTTTTACAATGTCATTAGCAATCTCTAACAATTCAGGGAGATTTATTTTTCACGGCCAACTGCATTTAGACTGGGTTTTCCTTCAACTACAGAACAAGCAACTTGTCCTACAGGACCAGAAGAATCTCCAAAATAAAGTTCCTGATCAATTTGACTAATACCAGCAGAAGAATGATTTGCTCTTACAGAGAAAGGGAGAAAAACGGCTCCTAAAGCAGCCAGAAATATTCACTGAATGGAGTTTATATTCCTCTCACATTTCTTTTCTGAAACGGAAAAATAAATAGCTGTGCTTCGCGCAAAACAATACTCCATCTAGATTTCAGAGCGCGAACATCAACTAATAAGCTGTGAAAAAAACATTCCAACATTTCAGACGGTAACAGTTAAGGACCTTGACACAGTGCTAATGGATCTTGACACGGGGAATAATCTAAATTCAGAAATACTTGCCTTAAGGTTATATTTAAGGATGCAGACAGCAAGGCTAATCTCAAAGGCCCAATGCTGCCCTGCTCGTGCACGGCACCGCTCAGCTGCCTGTGCCCCCTCTCACCCGGGCGCTTACGGAGCTCCGCTTCGAAAAGCCCCAAGCAGCACAGCCTTTTCCTCACAAACATGTTTAATTCGTTATTGTGAGTACTGGATGCTCGGTTTGAGAACCCACGGGCCAAAGGTGAGTTAATGGCACCAGGAATCCCCAAGAGCGACTGGAAAAACGCAGCAGGGAGCTTAAAAGTAACAATAGTCAAGAGAGATGGTTTTGCATCACTGAAGGCCTGGGTTTGGGCGTTTGCGGAGCGTAGAGGGGGAATGATTTGGCAAATTAGGCAAAACTAAAATCAGGGTTTCCTCACTTCTTGAATGTTGGCCAGTCCATTGCACGGAAGAAGGTAAGAGAGGGGAAGGTTACCTCAATAGCCATGCTTTTGTTTATTTTCAATTTTCTTTACATTTCCTAGCCTTCTACGTTTTACAACACAAATTTGATAATTCGGCATTAAGTACGTAAGCCATTAATGTCCTGAAAAGCAAACCCAAAAGTACACTGACTTTAACATTGCATTGAAACGGCAGTCAGATGCGTACAGATCCCAGCCACGGAGGATGCTCGCTACTGCACAGGTAAACTGGCGAGAAACAGACCTCACTCAGAAAGCCAAATATCTAGCTACCTTTCCAGAGATCTGCTGTGGCACTGGGACGGCACGTGAAGGCCTGTGCCAGCCAGGGTGTCCTGCAGTCAGGAGTCACCAGCTGATGTACCATCACCCGATAATCTCTTCTGACCTATTTCACCCTCTCCTAACTGTATGTTCTTAGAATCCAAGAACGTGATGCCATTCAACAAACGCCATAGACCGAGTTGCAATCCTTTTCTAAAGAGCCGTAAAGAAGAACCTTCAACCAAAAACCTTAAAGAATCCTAAGATGTGGCTTGCTGTTTTTTACAACCCAAGAAATTATACACATTCTATGCAATTCAACTTTAGAGGAATAAAATACCATCAGGAAATTCTTGTCATTGCTTATTTTTCCAGGGAAACATAGCTAAAACGGCAATGAAATGAAGTAGTTTTACTTCTGTTTAATAAGAAAACTTGGGGGATTGCACATTGCAATCTGCACACGTGCATTAGCTGGAGAACTCCAAAGCAAGTCGATGTCTTGCTGCTCCTGTCTAGTAATTCAGTGCTGTCTTCCACCAGTGCTCAAAACAAAGGGCTGAAAGTAAAACCTTGTATCTAACCACAAAATACACTAGTCTGAAACAGCGGTACTATTGCCTCCAGAGAGGATTCCTATCTGCATATTTGCATGTGAACTTTGAAAAGGCATTAAGCGTCTCCCAAGCAGAGCAGGACCCTGCGTGACCAACCTGCGTAACCTCTTTTGTAACGAGAATCACTACGTCCCTGCTCCATTTGGGCTGCGACACTCCATTAGCTGTTCTCTGATCCACGCAATCAAATTTTCCCTCTAACATAATAGTTTAAAGACTAAATAGCCGGGTGAATTTGTGTCATGACATTTAATTTAATCTAATCTAAGATAATTCACCTAGTATGTAATTAGCTCTGCGATTCTTTTTTTTTTTTTTTGCACTTAAATAATAGACACCACGTTACCCTATTTCTGGGAATTGATGGGAACCTAATTTTCTCAATCTCAAATTTTTAACTTACTCTGTTCTTGTGATGATTTCAAAGTGGCAAAGAACTGAAGTATTAGACTGATAATCGTATTATAAACTCTGAAAAGTACATTTAGTATCCTAAAAGCACAGCCATGCCACGTACATCTCCTAGGTATAAAAACAGTGCACGGTCTCTTTCGTAGAAATAGTTTCAGCCGAGATCAATCAGAAGCATATGGAGGAAAATCACATGTGGAAAAATCTAATTACAACATATGTAATAATGCATTTGAGCTGTGTTTTACTATGCCGCATGATCATATGCTTTCTAGATTTAAAATTATACCCTGAGTCTGCAATCCATTCATACGGAATGATGTTTCAAAGTATGTATTAGCGGGCCACTTTAAATGACACTGTCTGCATCTACATAGTACAAACTAAGTCATGTTTACCAAACAGACACATTTCTATAAGTAAAGCCAAATCTTATGCTTAAAAGGGCAAGGCAGAGTCGCAGGCTTGCCTGAAACCCTCTCGACACAGATAGCTAATGATGTGTTGCATCAGCACAAGAGGGGACACAGACTGAGTGAAGGTTTCTGGAGTAACAAGCACAGATCCACAACAGTTTACTCCACCTCAAGAGTAACGGGAAGAGCAGGGATTTCTCCGGGATGACCAAACAGTGCAGCAACTCCTTGCACCTTACATGGGGCTGATTTTAAAACCACACTGCACCCTTATTTTCTTTGCAAAAACAGAAGCGTCTTTCTGTGACAGCAAACACCAAACTCTTAATTACAGCCTTTTCACAGTAATTTTGGTGGAAATCTTTTGGACACAGTGATTTTAGTCAAACTACGGCATTAAATCTGCTGTACAGTACTTGACCCATTGATGTCAGTGGAAAATTTCCACTGATTTTGCAGAGTGGGTTAGACTCCTCACATTTAATTTATCATAAAAATTTATTGTAAATTGTTTACATAGTCCACGTAGACACACAAAATCAAAAATTTCAAAACATCAAAGCTAAACCTATACTTAAAACCAACACTCCTAAAACCTCCAGTTGTACTTTCAAACGAGAGCTAAGAACTGTCAGGGGTTTTTTCCACTCTCTTTTTTCCCAGGATGTTATTTTTATCTTGGCACCGTTCATTTTTGCTATTTCATTTACACCATGTTTGGTGCAATTACTGAGATAGAACTGTGTCAAGTCTCCTCTGCACTAGACTGTTATGCACTAACTTTTCTGCTGGGTTTATTACTTCACAATCTATTTAATTGGCATTTTAAATATTACGGAGATACAACTTTGGACTTTAAACCAGCCTCAGTTCTACTGCTAGAGGATTTAAATGTTTCACGGTATTTCATACTCTTCCGCTTGAATTTACAGACAGGTGATCGAGGATAGGATTCTGTGCCGGAGTTTAATCATCTCCAGTGCAGATGTCACCACCTGCATTAACCATCTCGACTCCCTTTAGAGACAGAAGCTGGACTCAGGATTTCTAGCACACGATTCAATTACCCTGAAACTCTGCTCTCAGCTGCACTCCTGGACACCTGCCTTGGCCTGGGCGCTTCCCCAGAGGGGACCGGCACTGGCAGCGCACGTTTCATCTGCAGACCACACAGGAACGTGGACGATCGGCACACGTGGAAATACCTACATTTTCAACAGCCACGAGGAAATGCCAAACGACACTTTAGCTGAAGTCCCAGGCAGGGGCCTGACCCCAGGTCTCGCGCTGTTTTAACAGGGAGCTCGTTTTCCTCTTTGTTTGCACTGGGCTCTCATTTGGCTTGCTGCGAGGATGCGATATGATCAAGCGTGTTGACATACAGAGTCACCACGTAACTGTGGCCATTCAACATCTCCCTGTTGTTGCGGCAGAGGGTACATTTGGCAGCTACAGTTACCCTCAGAAACGGAACAATCACCTCTCAAAGCCTCCCCCTTTCCCCTACGCACAACCCTGTATTTGCCTTAAAGACTGCAATATTTTGCAGTCAGCTGCTCTCCAAAGTAACCGCCGCCCGCTGCCACACAACGCTGATGAATGCTGAATCGATGGAAAACACAATTCCAAGACAGTTCTCAAATTCTGCGTGTATCACCGGATAAATTACTTTTGTATTGCCCTGGGCAACTGGATCCCGCCGGGTGCCCACCCCAGCTAGGGCTCCACGAGACCTCCTGATTTTCACCTTCTCTACCACCACGGCATCTCGGCCAGCAGAAGAGGCCGAGCTTTTAACCCAAAGATCCGCGCCCGAGGAGCCGCCTGCTCCCACCCCCGGGACGCGGGGCGGGAGGGGGGCAGCAGCCCGCCAGCCGCCCTCACCCACATGCCGGCTGCGGGGCCGGGCCGCGCCGCCNAGGAAAGAGATGGGTATAGACAGGTTCTTACTCTAAGGCAAGTTCTGCCTAAGTTCTGTGGTTTCTTGGTATGATTAACTTGGAATTACGTACAGCTTCATGTAAAGGTAAAAGGAGTGAGTACTTTAAATGTAAACCAGAACAACCAATATAGCATATATTCATTAACAGATATTAGAATTACACTTGACAGTGTGCTTCTAGATGTTAAGGTTACTAGTGTAGGCAGCCCCGCGCCGCCGCCCGCGGACTACAGCGCCCTCCGTGCCTTGCTGCGGCCGGGGCCGCGGGGGGGGCCGCAGGCTGCTGTCGGCTGCTTGCCCGCCAGCTCTCCATCCACCGCCCCCCCCACCACCACCACGGCGCTCTGTGGGTGAGGTCTGCGTCTTCCTGCCCTGCTCGAGCTCGGTTTGTGTGATGCCCGAGCAAAGCGTCGGGCGCAGGTGCTTTAGCGTGTCCCCCAAACGCCCAGGGAACGAGGGTGAGGATGTTTGCGTCGTTCCTCGGCTCGGCCGGGGCTCCAGGCAGCGCTGCACCGCACAGATGTTCGGCAGCGAGTCTGGTTGTGCGGGAGGGGAAGGTAGTGCTTCCTGGAGCAGGGGAGCTCTCACGCGTATTTGAGAGCAGAAGGACACGAAATGTTTTATTAAATCCAGTTTATTCAGTATTTCATCAATGTGAAAATCTACTATAGTTGTGGAAGAAATAATGTTTTAAAAAACCCAAAACATCTGTTTTAACAAGCCCAGAAGGAGCCAGCCGAGCCCTTACATAAGCATGTTGTGTTGCAGAGCTCCTCTGACGCTGACTTCAAGCTGGGTTCTGGGCAGCTTGGAGTTAGTTAACAGCATGAGGAAATCGGGGGGTGAAGACTTGCTTTGCATTCTGATCAGCATGCTTATCATGCTCTTTTCCACCAATAGTTACCTAAAAGTTAAAACTTAACTAACAGTTGCAACCATAGAATCCTACACAACTTTCCCATGCGACACCAGTAAGTGGAGCGAGTTGAGCTCTGTAGCAGTGCTTACGTGTCGTGATTCAACAGGGAATCCTGATCCTCAGCGCTTGTGTAAGTGTCGCAGTACAGTATGGCCCTCCTGTCGTTCGACTGATGTGTCTCGAGAGCCCCTGGAGATAATTGCTGCCATGGGGGAGAATGTGGCCCTGCGCTCAGAGTGGCCGTGCAGGATCAGACAGTCCAACTCAGCTTCCCATTTCTGACAGACAGCAGTGGGTATCTGCTGAGGGGAGTTCCTGAGCCAGATGTGTGTCCCTTGTATTTGAGAACTTTCCATGGATTGTCTTCCATTATCTTGCCCAGTTGTTTCCACCCACGAACACTTCAAGCAACGACAGCACCCTGTGCAAGGGACTTCACAGCTGAACTGTGTGTGGTGCGAAGAACCAGCTGCTTTTGTTCTGACCTGCTATTTGCTATCTTTTTGATGCCTGCTCATTCTTGTAGTAGAAGAGATCGCAAACGTATCATTCCCTATTCACTTTCTCTTTGTCACTCATGAGTTTGCACTGCTCTGTCAGATTCCACCCTTCACTCCTACTGTACTTGGTCATTCCTTAAAACTGGCGACCTGTAACTTTAGTACCACGCTGCTATTTGTCACTTTCTGTCATTTGTTTTGGACTTGCATCGTTATTTAACATCATGGTTTGCAAAGCACTTTTATTACCTGTTTTTCATCCTGCAATCTTCTACCACCCGTTTTCCATTGAAAGCTCCCCTGGGCTGCCCAGCTGTACTGAAGCATGCCAGCTGAGTTGCAGTTGGCTTTGTAGAACTTCATTAAGACGTAGATGGTGCATGAATATCCACGCGGGTGTGTGTGTGTTATGTATCGCGCTAGCAGAAATGTGTAGAGCATCTCAGTTGTGGCTATGCAGCGGCATCCATCTTGTCTGTTCTGTATTCAGGGCAATGAGATCTGGCTTCCAGCATCACTGCAATTTGTGTTTTTAATAATGAACTATCTTGGCCTATAATAACCATCATGAGTTCAAGGCAGTCTTTGAGTGAGGCTAGTAAGCCTGTGGCTATGCAGAAGTGTGGCTTTAAAAGCTAAATTAGACTCACTTGTTGTGTTGAAGGTGGTGGGCAGGCAATCCATGTTGGATGTATTGAAGAGGAAACTGCCTTGGGCTTTAAGGCTGCGAAAAGATAGTCTGACCCTTTTGCTGGGCAGCAGTGCAGAAGGAGACTGCGCGCTAAAGCATTTGCTTATTCATTGCACTGAGAACTCCAGGGCCACAAGAGGATTTTGGAAGTTCTCTCTACCAGCCATGGAAACAACTGAAAGGCCCAGGTTACTACACGAATACTCAAAGTGCCTACACGGTGCCAGACTTTAGGGAACACTGTAAGAAACAGGTCATGGACTTCAACATTCTCCTTGTTGAGGACAATGCCACCTGTCAGAAGCTTAATTAGGAGGCCCCGTGACGCAATGGAAAAGTCATATTCTGCAACTGGTAAGACCCCATTACTCCAACCAATGAACCAGAAAGTAATCACCGCTGTCGGGGCCTACTGTCTAGAAGAGACCTTCTCCAAGTTTATCCGGGAGACAACAGGTAACGAAAAGCCCTGCCTAAATGAATTTTGGAGGTAGATTAATATCATGGACGGCATAGATAACATTAGCATTACTTGGGAAGAGGTGACAATTCAGTGTATAGATGGTCTATGGTAAAAGCAGTTGCCAGAGTTTATTCTGGACTCCAATGGATTTGGTGTTATTCTTGCTCTCCAGAAGGACGTTGTCTTTTTTGCTAAGGAAGTTGACTTTGATGACATTGACGGCAAAAATGTGGTGGAGTTGTTGGCTTCACAGTCAAAATGAGACCATCCAGAAAGAGCTGGCAGGAAGTTTTACACTCAACCATTTACATTGAGCATCCAGTCTCATAGACAACAGAGCTGAGACCTTTCAGGACAATGATCCATCTGCACGGGCAGATGCGCTCATCAGGGCACTGTAAGATTCGGTCTCATGTTACTAATGCAAATCTCAGGCTAGTAGGCAGTCATCTCTTGGTTTTAATTTTTAAAAGCAATCAGCTTGTCCAGCCACTGCAAAGAAGGCTGAAAAGTCAGCCTCTAAACTGTAGGCACTTTGCACCACTTCTGTCGTTACTGGGAATTGAACTGGCACTTGGCAATCCTGATGATCCTGCTTCATCCTCAATGTCGTCCTAAATTCTTTTAGTATAATAATATGTAATTTTAGTAATACTTTTATGTATAATAA
>VZSC01006798.1:356233-382291 GCA_013398225.1 Steatornis caripensis | reverse complement strand
TAATAATATATATAATTTAATAATTCTTTTAGTATAATGATCTATAAAGTATAATTCTTTTAGTATACAAATGTTTTCTAACGTTTTTTCACTCATGTTATTTGAGCAGTGTTAGGGAAGAACTTATATTGCATTTTACTGTCCCTGTGTATTTAAACTCTATATGTTTCTTAAGTACATTCATGCATCTCGCTCTATTACACTAGCTCTATTGGGAAAAAAATTTTCCCAATCATCTGCTGGATTGCTAACCATCCCAGTTACCAGGAATGCATCCTCGACAAGTAAGGGAATTCATCTCCCATTTCCTTTTCACTACATCCAGGAAAGAGATGGGTATAGACAGGTTCTTACTCTAAGGCAAGTTCTGCCTAAGTTCTGTGGTTTCTTGGTATGATTAACTTGGAATTACGTACAGCTTCATGTAAAGGTAAAAGGAGTGAGTACTTTAAATGTAAACCAGAACAACCAATATAGCATATATTCATTAACAGATATTAGAATTACACTTGACAGTGTGCTTCTAGATGTTAAGGTTACTGCAGATCTATGGACTGACAAAATATATGTTCTTGCAGAAGCTGGTGTAGCTCAAGCAGCCCAAAAGTTTGGGTTTTTTTCCCCCTGTGTATTTAAGTGAAGTTAACCACATGAAAAAATATTTCTGTTTCTTCAATGTATTTTCTTTTATTACCTTTAAAATTCAGATAATTCAATTTGGGTACATTCATTTAATAATACTGGTATTATATAATTCAGTTTCACAGCAAAGTTGTCATACAATAGTTTTTTCTAGTTCTTTTCTTGAAAAAGTCTGGCTGAAGCAAGCAAAAAGGATTCTTTCTAGTATTTCTGAACTTTTAAACAATGGGGAGGTCATGGGCTTCCAGCACAATAGAATTATTACTTTTATTTGATTGTTTGTGATTCTGTGATTCTGTTTGTCTGCGAAGCTTTTTAGGTCATTGCCAATCGAGTATGAAAGGGGTTGTATTTTAAAAGTATCTCAACGACAGAGGGTCCAGCAAGAGGGAGAGGAACTAGAACTTTTGCACTGAAAATGAAGCAGAACCTTTGTCTCTTCAGCAAAAAAAAATACTTGTGAAAAAAACATCATCTAGCCAGTTGCCAGGAGCAATTTACATGCTAATCCAGAATACAGAAGACCCAAAAATTCAAGTAGCTGTTTAACCCGATGAAGGAAAAGAAGTTGGCCCTTGGCTTCATGCGCAAAGCTGACACGGTATCACAAGATGTTCAGGTCAAATAGCAACTTGGAGTGAAACTTTAAAGAACAATTAGTGAGTTTGTGCCAGCTATACTATTAGTTGTTCAAATCCTTCTAAAAATGCCCTAAGTGGATATCTCATGAAAAAGAAAACCAACCCATAAAAAAGCCACATAAATTAGATTTCCTTTTGTAAATCCTACTGTGCATATCTGTATTTCATGCTTTTAAATTCTATTAGGTAGTCCTGAAAGCTGAGCTTAAGCTCTTAAGAAACTTTGGTATTTCTTTACTTTTTAACCTGAAATCTAATTATTAGGCTCATAGTCACTCCAAGCTGCTGTCTTTTGACAAGTGTTACATCTCCTGGAAGACAAAAAGTAATCTTGCAATTTACAGTAATTGATTTTGAAGTGCTTATCTTTTAAATGACAAATTATCCCTCAAATGTGTTCCATAAATTTCCAGAAATGTGTCATTTTCCTATTACTTCAAAAGTAGTACTTCTTTTGTATCACAGAAGACAGAACCTGGCATGACGTGCTGTCATGACCCTTCTTTTGCTTTTTACTGATTCTCTTTTGTGTGACGAAACCTCCCAAAAAATCTGTAGGTTAAAAACATTTCTACTTTTTTTTTTTTTAATCATATGTCTGTCAGGAATTCAAGGCTGGACTACTTTGTCTGTGTTACAGTCCTGTAACTAGACCTGAACTAGTCTAATTTTATGTCTAATCCCAAATCTAAGTTATGACTTTTTTTACTGTGTCGGGGAATTACTGATTCTGGGACAGTTGCCAAAATAAGCCACGCTTGTGTGTGTAACCTGTTTGTGCCTGTGATAGTAGTTACCTCTCTACCACCTTACTCTGTTGTATTGATACGCCTTTGACAGTAAATAAAATACAAGTCAAATCTGAAGTTTCAGAAGAGTAACAGGCTGGGACCTTAAAATGAGATTCTGAGTGTGGAAATAAATTGCCAACTATTCACTGAGCCAGAACTACATGTGTTTATAAATAATGAATTAGCGTGAAGCAGCTGTAGTGAAATAACAATGCAGCACTATATTGAGTTGTCTGCATTGCAATATCAAGATGTCTGTAGTAAGTTCTATGCACACCGTAGGCAGAATATAAATATTGCAGCAGCAGTTGTAACTTAAGACATCAATTACCCATTACAAACCTCAATGCGTTATGATCAGTAGGTCAAATAAAACTCCCAGGCAAACTTTGAAAAGAGAAAGAATGAAATAACATCAAAGGGGACAATGGCTGAGGATCAAAGAAGTCTTTGTTACAGCGAGACAATCAAGGACTGTTCTCTCATGTCAGCAGTCAGCTTTTGGAAAGTTGGTCAGAACAAATAAATTTTAATATTGCAGACTGCTGCATATGACAGGAAGTCTAGCCGGTAATGATTAGCATCCATGTATGATTTATACACACGAATGACAACCGCTCAGGTTACAGCAATGGAACGTGCAGAAATACAAATGCAAAGGATGGTTTGGAGTACAGCCAAGACAAAGCATGAATAATATAAAAGTCTCCACACTTGCAAAAACATGGGCAAAAATCTAACTTTAGTTGGAGAACAGCAGAGGAAGCTTGCAAGGATTTCAGTGCAGTGCTGCACAGTCTGTGTAGCCACTCATAGCTGTACTCCTGACTCTAAACATGTAAAGAATGTTGTGCTTTCTGTAGTAAACAAGCGAGAACTCTAATACTATCCCCTTTGTGCCTCTTGTGGAGAGGTTAACACTTATTAAGCATATTATGAACTCTTGCAAATGTGACTCTTTGGAAAATTGCTTTTTATGTGAAGCCGCATCTTGTCACTTCAGGTAGATGATACTACAATCCATTGGCCCTGAGTCCACTTAAGCCTGTTTTGCAGTACAGGCCGATGTATGGCGACTTCCTGTTGCTTGTCCTACATTGCATTTCTAACACTGTTCTTAGGTAAAAAAAAATACAGTATCATGCTAGCAGAATTTAGACTCTTCCTGGTGATAAAATTTTCACATAGCACCATCTGTGAGTAAGTGAAGCTTTGCCTGATGAGATGCACGACAGTTTGCAGAAGCTTTTGGCACGTTCTGCCAGGGAACATCCCTGGGCTTGCAGACATCAGTCCCTAGAAAAATGCAGCTGTGACTGAATGCTCCCGTCTGTGTCCCCAGCTGCATTAAAGCTGCCTTGTGCTATCAGTATTGCTTTCCAGGCTTAATGATACAAGGTGACGTTCCCAGTCTGTATGTCATGGCCAGGGCCAAGCCAAGATAACATAAAGGTTTTAGATGAGGTCTGTGGATAACACATGCACAGATGTCAACCAGAAAATATGGAGGAATGGAAACATAATATTTTTTTCCAGACATGGGAAAAATGGAAAAAATATTACTGAGTATAACGAATGGATCTGACACATACTGTGCATTTAATGGAGTAAGCCCAGAATGTGTTATTGCTTATTATAATTTTTCTTTTTAGTTGCATACTCCTAAACATATTAAGAAGTTTTTTATAGCATGCCCCTACACATTCACACGTTAACATCATTATTGTCTGTGATGGCAAGTATATTTCACTTAATCAAAAGTCCATAAATAGAATTGTAAGGTGGCTCAAAGGCCAAAATTTTAATTGGAAGCATCTAGAGTTTTGACGATTTTCAGATCCATGTTGACAAAAGCTCCACTGTGCCTCAGATCTTCTCTATGAAATAGAAAATCTTTCCTTGTATTTCTCAAGACTGTTGATCGCACTACACCTTTTAAAGACTTTCTTCTTCTTCTAAGAAATATTGCATCAAGCATGCCAAGGCTGGATACTTAAGAAGCAGAAAGTGTTGTGCTTGTTACATTCATTACCATCTTTTTATACACTTAGTTGTGGTTTCTGTGGCCAAGTGGTCTAGAAGTTGTAACTTTGATCTACAGAAAAAGCTGTAAAAAGTGGACACCATGTTTCTTCAGGTGTCAACTAGAGGGCAGCAGTAATTTGGAAAAATCCCAATTACTTTGCTATTTTTACACGGATGCAGACTGTTACAGTTATTTGTTAAAGTCAAAATTATCAATACAGGATTTTCTATATTGTAGACATTTTGGTGGCTGGAGATGTTAATTCCAAGCTACAAGAAGATTTGGGGCTACCTTGATCAAATGGAAAATGCTCACATGGCAAGCCTACCACCAACATTCGTTCAGTGTTACATCAAAGCTACTCACAATAAACTGTGTTGCACCTCAAGAATGGCAGAGATTATAGGATGATAAATTTCAATTCTATGATTGTTTCTAGCCTGGTGGCTATCTAGCATTTTGGGTCCTCCAGGTATGCCTTCAGGCATACCCTGCCACAGAGCATCAGCAGAGGCAAAAGTAAGCCTTCGTTTCCACTGGATCCACATTGAAATATCTTTCCTCCACTTTGGATACTTCAGTAAGTCAAAATTTACTTCCTCAATATCAAAACTAGCTCATGAGATATCTGTATTCCATGTATATTTAAGCTCCCATAAATAAATTTCCATCACCCTGCATTTTCTAGCTCTAAGCAGAAATCACCAAGCAGATGGGTAAAATCTCAGTACTGCAAATTAAGTGTTTCTGTGCACAGCTAAGGATTGTAAGTGCTTTTCTGTTGAAAGTCTTTTTATCCATTCCAGAAGTGCTTTAGCACCCTAGTAAAAAAAAAAAAAGAGCGTGAATATGCATATACAAATATAAAAATATATTTCAAATAGTATACATTTATGCAGATCCTTAGAAGGGAGAAGGAATTGAAGCAGAGCTAAATATTCATTGCTGCTGCTCCTCCCCTTTCTTTTTTAAAATCATGCAGCCATGGCTTTCTACACCAGTCCTCACAACAAACAGTTTCAGATACACTGACGTAGGTTTCTCTGTTTTAAAATCTAGCAGGGAAACTGTGACAGAAATCTCACTCTCAAAAAAACGTACATTAGTGCCCCTTTTCTGAATGCCTAACATGGAAAACAAGAGATTTCTCAGAAGGAAAAGAGATACCAAGTTAATTCAAACAACAAAATAAATAATCTCACATCAATATATCATTATAAAGTATTTCCTGGCTACCTATAAGAAGGTTACAAATCTTTCCTTAAGACTAAACTGTTATTTTGACCTACAAACTTCAAGCAGCTGGAAAAAGTTAACCTTAAATGAAAAATTAATTCACCTGATTATAAAAGGAAGTACCAATTTTCTTTTAAATCACCTGCAATGCTGTAAAAGGTGGGTTTGTAGCTTGAGGAGAGTAAAAAAACTTTTTTTTTTTTTTAAGAAATCAGGTGTTCTATGGGAGTTTAAATACAAATTGAATTGCTTGTAGATGTTTTTTCCCCCTTTTAATAGTTGGAGCTTTTAGAAGAACAGTATTGTTGCTTCTATGTCAACATGTCTTATCTAAATTTTTAAGGCTTTGTCAGATGTTTTAGAGGCCTTGTTTACCAGATGGTTTGTTAATTCTAATAGATAAGAGAAAATATAAGGAAATCAATTTTGCTTTCAAAATTAAAAAAAAAAAAACCAAACCCAAGGCTCTTTCCCTGTACTGGAATTGGTGAATAAAAACTCTCTGGCTGTTTTTTGTTTGGGGTCATGGAGAAGTAAAATCTTTCTGTGCCACGTGTGACTCAAAAGCTTGTGCCTAATTAGGGGAGGCTGTTATCCCTGTGGGGCGGAAAATAAATCCTGGAGACCCAGAGGGTAAAGGAAGGAGAGGCTTAATCTTCTAAGTGGTAAGTGCTAATTATAAATTTTTATTCTGAGCTGATGAAACTATTTTGGAAGGTTTCCTCTTTATCTAATGCATAGAGGCCTACGGTCCATGTCATGGCTGAGACAGAACAGGGAATCCTATCACAGCCTTCTTGCCTGATGGGATTTGGATATGAGCCCAAATAGTTTTCCTGGTGGGAGCCTGTTGGGTTTTTGGTCCATGGCCAAAACTGTCCTCAAGTGAGTAACAGTGGCTCTTGGGAGCTGCTAAACTAAGGAGGAAGCTTTGTCAGGTGTGCACCGTGTTGTGGCTTGTGCTGAGGAATAACAAGCTCAGTAACATCTATTATTAACATTTTCTAATCGTAAGTAAACTTAGCTATTATTTAGTGAGCGGGGTAAATAAATAGCTTAGGAACTGTTTAAGCAGTGTAACAGCTGGATGTTTTGACTCAGCATTTTCCTGCAGACTACAAGGCGACAGCACTTCCGTACAGATGGATGGCAGGGTATTTTTCTTTTCATGTTTTCTGTTTTTCCCTTCTGAACCAGACTGTGGAGCTGAGGTAGTGGTTTTTTTCAAGACTTGGGGGAAGTAAAGCTATCTGGGTTCCAACGAGGCAGACACAAAGGTGACAGGGCTCCAGGAGAAAACACTTTAGCTAACTCTATATGCAGTGGAGGGATAACGTGCTAATCAAAAGGAAACATAGGGCTAAACCTTTTTCAGTGGAAGTTTTGTGTAAGCCTGGTGTGAACATGATGACATTATACATGCATGCTGCTAATCCTGCTAAAATGAGTATAATTATTTAGGTTAGTTTGCTAAGTAAATGGTTGTCACTGTGAGTTCACGCTTCAAGATGTGTAATTTCACAACTAGGTGCTCGGCTGGTATTTCTCTGTGAAGTCTGTAGTTCAGATTGCATTACACTGCATTTTTTTTTAAAGTGAGTATACCTTAACCACTGGATGAAATAGGAACAGAGAATAATTTAGCCAAGAAAGCAGTATCTTGTGTGATTTTTTTTTTTTTTTGAGCTTGTCATACCAGCTGTAAATAGTGAAGAATGCTGATTTGGGCAAAACATGAAGCAGAAGAGGATCTTTTGATGCTGGGGTTTAGCAAGAGGAAATAAGCTTTGTAACATTTAGTGGACTTGACCTGAAAGAGATCAGAGAGGAATTTAGTGAAGCGGGTAGAAAGACCAATTCTTGCGTAAATCTGATGTTTGCTAAGAGTTATCAGTAAATAGTTGAATGAGTTACATTTCTACGTGGTTACTTGTTAAAATTAATCCCTTTGGCAGTGGACTATTCCTCCATAGGTATGTTCCCCAGCTGTGATGGAGTAACAGTTATATTGGAAGGTATAACTTGGCCTTAATATTAAAATGTGTTGATTTTCCTAAAACAAGCTGCTGTAGTGAAAAGCGGTCCGACCAATATGCAGCTGCAGAAGGGCAGAAAAACAGGATGATGAAAAGCAATGCCAGAGAGACACAATTAGAGGAAGTGTCTTGTTTCAACATGCAATGTCCTCCTCGGGCCTCCTAGCAGCTTCTTTTAATAATCCTGAAAAGATCAGGGACAACCAAACATAAAGACAGCCATCAAGTCTTCATGTAACTTTAATTGTTGAAGTATTCTCAAGCCTATGTTTTAGCATGAGGAAACCTGAACAGGTAGCACGATTTCTAGTCATTAAAACGTAGTATAAGGCATACAATTACGAATATGGAAGCCACTCTGTGCTGCCTTTGTGTTTTTTCCTGTTTGCTACAATATATTGGGCTCTGGAGTTACTTCATGAGAGCAGATGTTCACATCTTCAATACTGACAATCTGAATCTTCAATTCGCTGACATTTCTGTAACACAGATTGGAACTCTTTTAATAAGACAACAGAAGTTCAGGACCAACTTCTGATGTCATTACCCTGAAGACTGTTTTCCTTGTTTCCACTTAAACTACATGTTAATAGACAAACTCAAGAATCGAAGTACCATGCATGGTGTGATGAAATACACTTTGGGGTAAAATCATAGAGGATAGCTGAAGAAGCAGGTATTGAAAAGGGAGCTAAGGAGCCTGGAGTTCAGTTGTCACTTGTTGTTTGTTACTTGCTTCCTTAAGTGATTTGCATCTATCCTTATTTTGCTTCTCTATAATAAAAATGGGTTGTGTTTTTTTTAGATTTTAGGGACACTCTGAAATAATGAAATATAATAATAATAATAAAAATACAATGAAAAAGTGAGATATTTTCATTATTTTTCCCCTATTATTATTATACCTTATTATTATAGTTAGATTAAAGCCGTTTTAACTTTTCCAACCCATAAGTCTTTTCTTTTTCTCTTTCCCACCCCCTTTTGGGGAGGGAGGAGGTTAACAAAGAGCATCTGTTGTCCGTTTAATGGCCAGCCCACCTTTAAACCGTGACACACACTAATCAGTTATAGATTCTGCAATGATTGGGCCATAGAAATAGAGGATGTAAGACATTCATTGGGAAAAATACAGGGTTAGATGACGTTTTGGTTTTTTTGCAAAACTACATTGAGTACCCATAAAAGAAGAGGTGGTAGGAATACCAGTGAAGAACTGGGGTTATAAAATGTGACGAAAGGTTATCTTTAAATACACAAATAAAATAAATGTGATGAAAAGATTTAGACATTTATGAAACTCAGAAACTTAGTCAGTAAAATGTTGACAAAAATGTGGTATTTTGTGCTGTTGGCATAGCTACTACATAAATTAATTAAGCCTGAAGTGGCATGCTTTGTGTACTGCATTATAGTGCAATATCAAATTAACTCCAGTGGGAGGAGAGCCCTGTGGGATGACTGAGGAGTTGTGATTTATACAGTGACTTCAATAGCTTTCAACTTAGAAATTTCTGGAAAGATGGAGAGTTCCCAAGCGTACTGCAGGAACAGATTGGCTGATCAGTGTGAAGTAGCATTTATAATTCATGTCAACATGGCGCGATGGGATGAAGTAAGGTAAATGAGTATAATTTGTAATTAATACCTAGTTTATGAAGTCTAAAACCAACTTCTAAGTGCATTTTCCTTGATACAGATTAGCAGGAGTCATAACTAAGGTCTTCAAGGCATCTGAAGGGTCAGTTTTTTCTGTTCCCTCTGGCAAGAGCTGTAGGAGGACAGCAGTGCTGGGTGGGACAGCCCATCACCTCAAACAACATTCTCCAGGTGCTGCCCGGTTCCACAGGCTCTCTCTGACTGTTTGACGTGTCTCAGGGCAACACCCCGCTGCCAACACATACGACTCGTCAACGGCCTGATATATCAAATGTTGGTATTTTGCTGAACAGAGATGTCTGAGGTAACAGATGTACAGCGTTCAGGGTGGGCACTTTCTATGCGTTCTGTTCTCTTGCGGTGCCTGCTGCAACGTGGCCCGCACCGATGGCATGCGGGGTACCTATAAGAAGAGTAGCATAACTGTGACTAGCTGTATGTGACATTTTCAGTATGTTAGGGAGGAAGAGAATTTTAAAACAGCTCAAGGTGTGGAGGACAAAAAGCAAGCAGACTGGAAAAAGGATAGATTATTTTGAGTTTCTCTTGTTCTTGCCTTTGTGGGCCACTTAGGATATGGCATCTGGATCACTGATAAAGTCTTGTGACGCAGAGCGTTATGTTCTGCGCCACATGTACTCCATAACAGACTTGCTTAACTCCCAAACCCCATACTTAATGCTGCGTGGCTGCATAGTGCATGATGTATCTCCAAAACTCTACACTTCTGCAGTCTAAACCAAAGCATATCAGAGCAAATTCACTGTCAAACAATTCCTCATCAGACTTGCTGTAGCTGGAATGACAGCAAGAAATCTAGTTCTGTGATCAAAATCAAAGGGGAAACAAAACCTGGTACTCGATCTGAAGAACTACTTGTTACTTTGTCTGAACAATGCTCGCTGAGCACAATGGCCTGGATATGCGTCCTGTGGAGCCTTTCAGCCACTAATGCAAAATGCCAACATGAATTATTGCTTTGAAAAGCAGGAGTGTGTGAATGAACCTTCCTCCACACTTGATACATTTATGCTTTGCCTAATGAGCTTTAGTAGCTCAACTCCATGCTGGTGAATGTGGTTTCGTTTTTGTTAAAAGAAAGAAGTTTCTGATTTAACAATATCTGTTAATAGACAACTTTTTGTACTTGCCACATCTAAGCCAGGCTGTGCAATCAACAGGAAAGATAAGAAGGTCAAACAGGAAGGGCTGTGCTGCAGTCAGTTTTGAGCAGAGCTGAGGAAGGCACAGATCTGTCTGCTCTTTACCGGCATGATATAGCAAATTGGGATTGGAAAAGGTATGAGAAATCCTGTGCTCTGTCTGTGTGTCCGTCTTTTGCTGTATTTTAGGTACTTGTGGTATTTGTATGTAGGTTTATTGTCAGCATGTTAGATTGCAACCACAGGGGCATAATTTCAGTAGCAGCGTGCCAGTAATGAAATGACTGGAAAACACGTGTAAATGTGATCTGTCATGGCTATGAGAATGTGCTGGGGGTTCCTGTGCTGCGCCCTGTTCCCTCTTCTAGGTAGTGTTGTGTGAGCTGAGCTGCTGTTCAGTAACAGAAGCATTCCTCCTACTTTATTCTTCATGTGAGCTGCCATGGGCTGAACTCTGAAATCTAACACTCAAAATGAAGTATTGAGATTCACAGATGCCTTATATAGTTTTTTAACAGTCATCTGATTTTTTTAAAGCACCCCTGAAGTTTATGCTTATTTTTAATCAGCTATGCAATTGTGGATTTTAGTATGCAGTTTTCAGTATCTAAACTTGGAAATTTTGGACTTACAGTGCTTTCAGAGCTAGATTGAGAAAGTATGGGAAAGTAGAAAGTATATCTCAGTGCTACTGAGGTATGAAGAAAATCAATCATAAGCAAGGATTAAACCTTCTACAGGCATCTGTTGCATCTTTGAAGCTTGCTAGGGCTTTTTTGTTTGTAGACCAACTGTTAAGAATGACATGGCTTGCAGCATGGTTTACTAAGAATTGTTAACTAACCCAAAGTTACTTCAGTGATACAGAAGTCAATCCTCCATTTTTGGAGAATACTTAGACTCCTAAATCCATTTACCCCGATTACAGATTTGCTTTACTTTTCTGTGTAATACATACCAGCAGTGGAGGAAAAACTTTTGAATGTTGCCTATACAGTACATAGTATGGGGTTTTTTAATTCATGCCTGTGACTGAATTTCATAGAGATCAGTGCTGTGATTTACTCTCTGAGACAAAGTTTATAATGATCTTGGCTGTAAGTTTGTAGACTAATGTTTGTAGACTAATACAGAAAATGTGAAACAAATGCGAGTTGGAACTGGGGAGAAGGAATAATAAAATAACTACTCTAGCATCAGTTGGGGAAAATGATCTAGATTAACTTATGGCAGTACTGTTGCAAGACTGAGGTATTGCATGACATGTGGTATGTACAGGAGCTGACGCAGAGCAGAAGATCGGCTTCTTTACTGTGAGGGTGACAGAGCCCGGGCACAGGGTGCCCAGGGAGGCTGTGGAGTCTCCTTCTCCGGGGAGATTCAAACCTGCCTGGACGCGTTCCTGTGCCCCCTACTCTGGGGGCACCTGCTTTAGCAGGGGGGTTGGGCTAATGGTCTCCCGAGGGCCCTGCCAACCCCTACCATTCCGTGTGTGCACACAGTCAAATGTCCTTTAAATGGAGGCAATGCAGGCTTCACAAGCTGTCTTGCCTGGTTTGGAGCCCTGGAGGAATGCAACACACTGCGTGAGATGAGTAAAAATTTAGGGGCTACCAGATTTCTGTTGTCTCAGGTATAGTACCGGTGGTTAGAAGAGTCTGGAGACTTTTCTAAATTTAGAAGAGTTGCCCCTGATCCACCAGAGGCTCAGATGATGTGAGGCCAGAAACAAACAGTAGCTGGTGCTCATTTTGTTTGCATAAGAGAATTTGATGCCCAAAGGAGTGATGGCAGTAACCTTGTACCATCCTGGAAGTTTCCAATAGATATAAATAATTCCTTGGGATAAATTAATTCAACTTTACTTTCACTTCTGGACTCTGCCTAGTTCTCCAGCACTTCTATAGATAATCTTTGTCTTGATTTCTATCTCCATGAAACTGGAATAATTATAGTTGCCACTGATAACTTGAAGCTAGGTGTTAATAAGTTGTCCTGAGCCTCCTAGAGGCAAGATGATGAATGAAAGGGAAGTATTGTATTGCGTGTAGGTTTTAGGCAACTAGTTCAAATATAACCCTTTTTTTATGTAGTGGGTCCTAGTCTCATACTTAGAAATACACCTTTAAAGAGAGAGACAGAACCTGTTCAGTGGATGTTATTAGTTTTCTTCTTTAACCCTCTGTAATGGAAAGGAGTTGGGGGAGAGGAAGTGTTCCTGTCATCCACAACTCCTCTTAAAACAACAAAAGTGAGAGGAAAAAAAAAATCTCCACTCCAGCTGCATAGTTAGGGAAATGGAAAATTTCAAGCTATATGTTTTTTCTTCTGGTTAGCTGTGTTTTGAAAACAGATACAAGCACTCAATGAAAAGGAAGTGGCAACAGAGGGAAAAGCATGATAATGGAATTGTTTTATTTAACTTCCAGTAGGAGAAAAAGTGTCTTATTTCCACCTCATGTTCAACAGCTGTTGAATACAGATCTTTTCAGTGTGCTGTGCTCTGTGAGAAGGCAAGGGGAATGTGGAGTGACCTTCTGAGCCTCGTAAGCCTGGACAGGAGCTACCGTTGGCTCTGCTGGGCAGTGTGTCCGGGGAGCTCAGGCCACGGGCAGGGGTGACACCAGTGAACCTGGTAGCACTCCTGCAGGAGTTGAGCTGTCCAGCATCTCCCTCCCCTCTCTCACCACTCATCCCCATTGCGAGCCTGCCTTGCAAAGCAAGGGTCTCCCAGCTCAGCGGGGAGTGCCACCTCTTGTCTGTATGGCTTTTGAATAGAGGTTGGCTCCTGGTTTGGAAAAATGGGACGATCACTAAGTTTTATGGCTCAACATTCTGCACCAGATACAAATTTCTTGGCCAAGCCTCAAAGAGCATGAGATAAAATAACTTTGTCTAAATAACAAGTAAAATGCTTTGTCAGTGCACATAAATGTAGACTGTAAGAACTAGTTATGGAAGATGAGCTTAGTTTACAAGGTGAGTGTCAGATCTTTAATCCATTTCTTCCTCTTGTATTTGTTGCTATCAGCAAATGGATAGTTGCTACTAAGTATAAAGGTAAGTTAGCATTATAGGTTTATGAAAAATCTTTAATGATCAGAGTGACTCAGACACTGAAGTTTATTCTTTAAATCACTTTTATAGTGGATGAATGTTATTCTCTGGTTTGGTGCCCCTGAATCTGTTTTAGTTTCTACTGGAACAGTTTAATAATCGATGAAAAAAACATCAGCATAATAAATATGGTGATTATACCATGCTTATGTGTTGCAGTTTTGCTCCTTGGGGTACTTACACGATAGCCACAGGTGAATAGTAGAAGGACAGAGATGTGCAGAGTTCTATGAAATCTTTGTCACTTGGAACCAAATCTTTATTGCTTAGGATACATTTAGATGCTAAATAAACATTCAGAAGGGCCTAGGTAGACTAGGGGTCTAGCTACAGGAAAGTTATTTACTATCCTGTTCTCAGGATTTATACACAGCTGCATGAGTTGACATTTGATAGTTAAGGCAAACGTTAAAGATGGGAAAGGAATCTGTAGAGGAGACCATGACTGTTAAAAATGTTTTTGAGATTTTAATTTTCATTCTGTGTATCTTGTAAGAGGCAAGAGAAAACATTGATAAGAATATACCATTTTTGCTTCTTTCACTCATTCTGATTTTTTTTTTTTCCCTTGGCTTAGGCTCTGGGATAATATGGCTGAATCTTAAATAGATCATATCTGTTTTGATTCATTCAGATGTCCTACTTGCTCTTGCAGCACCATGCTTTATAGGTTCATTCACAACCCTTTTTATATGTTACTCTTACCAGCATGTACAGGTGCAGAAGACACGAAAAGTTAGTCAATATGTCTTTTCCAACTCGACTGAATTCTAACAATTCAAGTCACAGTATATTTGTTTTCCTAAATTTGGTTGAGAATGATATTTCTGCTTGTAGATACGATCTGATGGAAAAAAATAATATTCTGAACACTGAATTTCATTTCTGGGATTAAGGATAATACTGATCTAGAAATAACAATGGGCTTTGGATTCGTAGAACACCATAATTTAAACTACCACCTTTGGAATTTCATTATCCTTAATATCATAGTATTTACATCTTCATCAACAGGAGATACCAATATTTACACAATATATGCAGAAATGTGTGTAATTCTTAAGTATGAAAACTACAATGCATTACATATAATCCTGGTACTGAAAAGAATGGTGTTGGCTTGCCGTTACTTTAAGGAAAAGGCCAGCTATATAAACAAAAAAGCATATCCCTAGCAAAGTGTGTTTGGTCTCTGGCAGGCCTTTATTTTTAATCGTTTATAACTAGGTCATCAAGTCTGATGATACGCAGTTTTTGAGGGAACTTAGCAAGAAAAACTGAGATCTGGAGTCAGAACTACAATGTTAACTAAATATGTTAGTGGAAACTCCCTTTTTCTGAAAAAAGGTATCAAAATCACTTTTGTTTGAGTTACTATCTGTGTTTTATAGGTATATTTGAATTTATACACATAACTTTATATGGAAAACTGTGATGCTACACTGCAAAGCATCTTTTGAAAATCAGCCTCACCACTCTGATAGGCACTTTCAAATAAATGGCAAAATGGGACAATGAAAACATTAAAACAACATCCAGCCTATACTTCTTGATACTTCATTAACTTATGCACTCACGGTAGATATGGTCATGGTTTAATTCCCTGAGTTGGTCATACCACCTTTATGTATACCTCATTAATTTTTTTATAATTGCATAACATGTTTCTGTCTATATGTAGTTTACTGCTTATTCAAGTGCTCCGTGTGCTAAAGGTCTCAATGGCTGCAAAACAGAGTATGAAAGTTGTGCAAACAAATCACTGCCTTGTCCTGTGTACCTGTCTACCACGGCAGACAGCTCTGAGCTGTTACTGCTGTTCATGTTGGCGCTCAGTTTGCTCTGGTTTAGGGATCTATGACATGAAGCTTGGAGGGTGAGAAATGTCGGAAGGCATGTATGTGAAGGAGCAAGACATAACAATGTGCTTTGGGATAACCCACTGCACGGTGTACAGAGAAGGGAGATGTTTCCAGACTGGCCTGAAGGCAGATCATAAGGGGATACTAGGTGACCAAGCACTAGTCTGAGGTTTTGGTAGAGCGAAAGCAATCTTCCATCAACAGCTTCAGTTTTAACTAATTTCTGCTGGAAATCAAATGAGAGGAAGTTTCACAAGGATTACAAGTTTGTATACTCATAATGAATCCAGCTCATTAATGAGTATGGCTGGAGTAAGCACAGAGGAATTTGGATTAAGTCCAAGTGACAGGACTAAAGCACAATCTATCCTGTGGCTTTATGAAATCAGAGGCACGTGGGAGCCCACTAAGGAAAAGGACCTAAATATCAGTGGGGCATGTGCAGGCTACATGAGTCACGTCCTTTGTGGATGCATTGGCTGATGGCCTGGCTGCACTTTTAGCTTGTGCCCCAGAAATGGGGTGTCAGGATGCCTCAACTCGGTGACTGTAGAGGGAGCAGTGAAGCTTACAACTACTTGTGCTCTGCTTCCATTTCTGCTCCTTTTTCCTGATGTTCATGGCAATGTCTTGATGCCAGACTCAGCTTCTGGCTTCAGCAGATCACTCTCCTGCTTTAATGCAAAGAAATCTTTCAATCCTTGCATGCTAATCTTCCTGCACTGTGGGTTCCTGCAGAGAATTCATTCTTTAGCTGGATTTAAAAAAAATCTTCCTGCTTGTTTGAATTAAGCATGCAGTACCCGTTCCATTCTCATCACCTTTAGAAAACGATGTTTTTCTCCTGCATTGCCTCTGTTAATGTGAATGATGATATCCCTTGGAGGCTCTGCATTAAAGATGGCCAAGAATGAGTAATTAGCAGTGGGCACAAGTACATTTCAACTTCAGGCCTTCGATTGTTGCTTTCAGTCAAATTTATTGCTTTGTTGCTAAAGCAGTGATGCCACCTGATGGCAGGAGCCTTTTCTGGGATGAATTTGGGTGTTACACAGTTCCTCTGAAAAAAGCCTAAAGCAAAAACTTTAATGTATATTACAAGTAAAAGTAACTCCTACAGGAGAGGGACAGCTCTCGAGTATGTGCATGTGTTCTGAGAATTTTTTAAAAAATATTGATTCTTTTTTTTTCCCCCCCTCAGATTGTTGATGATGATAATTGCATCACTGTGAGAATTGCAAATTATGGAGAGTTCAGCAGTGGCAGGCAGTGCATCCATGCTCAGCACTAATGCCATCGTCTCTAGTTTGGGAGGAAAGCAAGACAGGAACTTGGAGGTGAAAGAAATGGAGCAGGAAAGGTGCAGGTCTGGCTGGAAACATGTAGAGGCCACTGCTGCCATCAGCACAGTCAGGGATGGAGTCAGGTTGGACATGTTGCACGAACAAATGGGTAAGACCTTGATCAATATACTCTGGTCACTCTGCTCTTGACATTTCTTTGCGTTTAAATTACTGTGTTCTTTAAACATATTGTTTGCTGTGCACAAGCAGAGAATTTTATGTGTCTTTCAGCTGAGCTTTTTTGAAATACATTTTGAAATACACCTTTCCAATGCAACAAACCAAACCAGCTATATTTTCTCTGTGGCAATGCTGCATAGATAGGACTAATAAACAATCTATATAGAAATTCACTTTGTGCAGACAAGTGGATTACCTATTAGTCAAGATAAGCCAAAATGAAAATTATCAGAACCGAAGAGGTGGAATACTGAAATGTAAGTTCTTTGTCTAGCATTTCTTGCTATAATATCTAAGATTCAGAAGCAAAGATGAGTTAGACTGCATGTTTCTATTTTAATAACATTCTTAGATTTTTGTTTTTCATCAAAAGATGTAATACTATCTTTACTTTTCCGCAAATGAAAATATATTTCATGCAGTAAAAACATGCATGTTGGAAACACTTTTTGGGTGAAAGGATGGAGTGGCACAGGTGGCTGAGTCTCAAAACTAGTGGTCAGACTCTTACAGTAGGCCTGAGAGCTTTCTGAATGTGAAAATATCCCAAGCAATCATGGGAAAACTCTTTCATTTTAAATTATATCTCCTACGGCTTAGTGTCTTTCTGTTCACAACTGCAACTCTGCTGACATCAAAAAGTACCGGTTACAAGCATCCCAGGGCACAAAGCTTCTCTTCAGCTTGCCAAGAAGCATGCAAGTCATCCCATTAATTAGGAATGGGGCATGGAGTTCATGTTAAGTCTTTGAACCTAATTATAGCACTTTAAACAGTCTCAATGTTCAAAATGTATTTATAGTAAGTCTTACTCTTTTTCTCAAATCTTATAGCAAACTATTATTTGTAATTAAACTCCCATAAGTAACAAAATGCTTGCTCACAGTTTTTGCTTTCTCCTAAAAGACAGATACTAGGTTTAGTTTTTAACTAAAACATTACCTGCTGGATGTTCGTATCTCAATAAATACCCTTCAAGGAAAGTCCATATCTGTTAATATAGAAATAATAGTAATGGCAAGTTTACATACTAAACCCATATGCTAATTAATAGTCCTTATCAACTGTTAAATTGTGATCAAAGCATTTAAGAGCATGTTGTCAAAGTTTTGACAATTGCTCTGTTTGTACTTCTGAGTAAAACAAGGAAAAGCAGAACTACAACTAAGTATGGTTCCAGAAGTTGTGGGGAGCTTAAATTTATCATGTACCTTAAATACAGTCAGCCTACGCTGTAGTGAGCTTACTATTGAGCTTCTATTTAAAAACAAGTAACATTGAGTCCAAATCTAAAAAAAAAAAAAATCAAACAAGAACTCCAACACCCCTGTCAAACACTCAACCAAAACCCAAGAAAAAACTAAGTGCTTGGGAACTGAAATTTCTAATTCTTGTATACACTAATAATTGGCCTTGAAGATGATGTTTTTACTGCATACTGCCTTTTTTCTGAAGCATGAAAATTCTTTGTTTATGTATCCTTATTTATTTGCATAACTTTGTTCATGTAACATCAACAGATGCACTCAAGGGAAGATGCAGAAGTCTTAGAAATTACCATGTCCTACTATATTACAAGATTTTTCTTAAAAGCAGAGCTGCAGAGCAAATTGTCTTAGGATACACAAAAATTGCCTCAGAAGTTTTCTTTTAAAAATTAAAGATCTATTTCTCCCACTTTTAGTCTTAGAACTATAAAGCCCTGTCTTCACTGATTTTTTTCCCAGGGAACCTTGAGAAAATTGAATTGGTTAGAGCTGATGTTTCTTCAGCATAAAAACATATCATTTCCAGAAGGACTGGAAGAAATATGGGCTGAAAAACAAAAAAAAGATTATTAACATAAAATACACTTACTTTGTTATTTTTCTAAAAGTCCAAATCACTTGTTTTTTACATTACCCCCTCCCAAGTATTATGCTTGTAACCAAGAGAAGGATTATTTCTCTCCATGTATGAATTGGTACGAGGCACTCATATCGTTGCCAGTTTCTACCACTGAAGCTTCAGTGGTGGCCACTTTTTATTGTAGGTGCAAGGGAAGAGACCCTTACTTCCTCCCAAATGAGACTTCAGTTTCCTGAGAAGCTATCTTTCCATCAGTTCTCCATTATCTTGAAGCTTCACATCACAATGATGAAATCAAGTTTTGACTTCCTAGTAGGCGAGAAATGATCTTCAGATACTTTTTGTGGCTTTTGGGGAATTATATAGCAGGAAGGGGAAAAAATAGTTATTTTCTTTTAGTAATTATCCAATCCATCAAAAGCTTTATAAGTGTGGGTTGGGTTTTTTTTACAGTGTGATTTATATGGACTTAGAAAATGCACTTAACCATTCCTTTCATTTATCATAATAGAGTGTTCTCGAAGTGAAAAATGCACAAATGTCAGTTCAAGGACCCTTCTCAGCCAAGCAGAGAATTTTCCAACTGGTAAGACATTTTCTTCCATCATATCTTAAATATAGTGCTTTTCTCATTGCTTACTTTTAAAATTGAGACAACTACATTAATAACATTTGCAGCCATCGCTCCTGTAACTCTATAACATGCTTCATGGCACCTGTGAAGTGTCTAACTTCTACATAAGATTTGTTGATAATTTCTCATAAAAAGAGAGAAGTAACTTACTAACTGCTATAAAAGCCAGAAACAATTTATGGACACTATTGTAATGGCTAATAAAAAGAAAAGCAAGTAACATTTCATTGCTTATTATATGTATGGATTTCAGTTCTTCAGATGTCTTATTTTAAGTTTGTGGCCTTTCCCAGTCTTAATTTTTTTTTTAATGCTATATATTCAGTGAAGTTGCAATTGAGTGCAGCTCTTCAGTTGAGTAGGTACAGCAGACTTCCCTTCTGGAGTGCTCATGGCATGCTGTGTGCATTGAGAGTCTAGTCACACTTCCCTTGTCTTGCTTGTGGAGGAAGAGAAATAACCATCAAAAAACAACACTGGGATGCACTTTGCTTTCTAGCTTGACCTGACAAGTCACATCAGTGGTAGACAGTCTCCCCCATGCATATGGTTATTTGTAGTTAAATTGTTTGTGCTTATGTATCTGTTTGTCTCACTGCGTACAGAATTTGGATTCCTCTTGTCTGGGGGTATGGATCAGAGCTCACAGAAGCAGACAGGAAGATTACCATAGGTGCCGTAGGTTTTTGGACCATGTTTCATTTCCATAAGGCATTATTAATAGTTCTTTTGGCAGAAGCAGCCATATTTCAGGTGTTTTAATTCAATGTAATTATTATTTCAGTAATATTAACATTATATAAGACTGAACTATGAAAGTCAGAACCACAATTTAGCTTGGAGTCAATTTGATTATGTAAAACAAAAATTCAAATTTTTCAGTAATAGTCTTCTCTTGCGCCAGTGTCTTTTATGTCTTCAGGTAAAATGAAAAGGTCAACAATAATGTTACCTAACAGTGACTCGAGTAACATTCACTCTATTTTGTGTTCTTTGTACTAACAATTGACTATATGACCACAGCTTTAACAGCGAGATCTTGTAATTGAGTAACACTGCTTTATTTTTCTGAGCCCCCCTTCCTGACCTTAAAGTAAGGAGTAATTCAGGTGCAAGCTGTTATAAAACTCCTGGAGACATACATGGGAAGCCCTCTGAAAACAGGTTAAGATGCAGCATGTTAGGCTAGAATGTGAAAAATATCTATTTTACCAGGTTAAAAGGTGAAACTCAGAGGGGCTGGATTTTTTTAGTATGTACACTAATCCCATTTATTGCTGGAAGCGTGACCTATTTACATACTTGCAATTGGAATTTTTCCTGAGTGGCTATTTTTGGCTTATATGTGCCCATCTGGGTATCTGAAAACTTAGGAATATGATTTACTGTTATTGAATTAAATTAATAGACATGCAAAACAAAGGCAGTTTTATCAAAGATCCTCTTTATCTGAGAGAACCTAGCTAAAACTCTACCCTTAGCTGTAGTAAAAGCATCTCATAACGGATGTCGACATCTGAGAACAGCTTTCATATGAGCTGGGGAAATCATGTAAGTGAGCTTACATGTTGAGAGTTGGACCACTTATCTTGGTTGGTACTGCTCAATCAGCTTCGCTGAGAAACAGCTTTTTCAATATTTGATTTATAAAGCTTACTGAAGTAGTGGGGGTGACATGTCAGATAAAAATGAATTTAAGATTAGCATAAAGAGTTGTTGTAACATGCTGAAATACCTGTGCTTGAGTTTTGGGGGGTTGGGTTTTTTGAGATTCTAATATCTATTTGCCTCTATTTTTAAAATATGCATGGGATATTTGAAATCTGGGCATGTTCTCAATGTCCATAGAGCTGTCTAATTTGAGTTACCAATCTGCTTGCTTTTTTTGCTCTTCTCTCTTCTCCATCCCTAAATGTCAGTTTTCTCCCAAAATTTTTACAGGCTTTCATATCACTCTCCTTTGTATAGCTGTAGCCTTTTATTATGCAACTGAAAAAAATCCTGTGTTTCATGCTAGGCTATAATAAATATGGGTAATAAAAATGAAAAGAAACATGCAGTAGGTCAATTTTCTCTGTGTCTGCCTCTGAAGCTGAAAAGGTAGTTCTTAATGCAGATTCTATTATTTTGGGGGATTTTCTGTTTCTCCAAAGCTGATTCACAAAACTTGTGGCACTGTAAATGGATATTCTTCTCCAGATATCTCCTTGAAGTTAACGATGGTGAGACGAAAGAGTGGATGTCCTGATCCCAGACTCCAAAGACAGCTCAGAGGGCAGCTCCGTCTTCTGGAAAATGACAGCAGGGAGGTGATGGCAGTTTTCAGTGTAAGTCAATTGCTTGGGAATTGATTTATTTATCCAGAGAATACACTCTGTGCTACTGAAATAATCTGCGAGATATTTGGGTCCCCTTTCCATCTACATGCTGTATGCTTGAATTTGAGTGATCAGAGTTTTCCGTGCCCCAAAACCATCTACAGACATTAGAAATACTGAACCATTGAAAAAGACTGGAAGACCAAATTGATGTAAAGTAAATAAACCCAGCTAAATAAGGCATTGAGGGCTTTTATTTTAAATACTTTCTGCTTTGATTTACATCAAAGGAAATAATGGGTTTCTGATTTTTATTTTTATTTGCCCTCACATTGACACTCTACTTCAGTTTCTAGTCACTTGGAGTCATTTGGCATGCAGGTTACCCAGGAAGCCCATCGCTAAGCCAAAGAGGAAGTCTGAAGGGGAACAGCGTAAATATTGGAATTCCTAGGGCTAGATGGCCATAGCTTTAAATAGCACACAAGAGGATTGGCCAATTTTTATTACCGTCTAATTTGTATATAGGAAACTCATCCTTTACAACCAATGAGTTTTCCTACAAGTGGAATGTAAAGTCTCCTCTTTCCTCTCGATGAAAAAGCAGGATGATACCATTTGACCTTCATCATTCCTGTTTTGTCTGAGCCGTGAGTTCCAGCCTCCTGTGCTAGCAAGCCAAATGTCAAAATCTTAATTAGTTATGGCTTTATGACTGTCTCAGATGCATGTGTTTCTACATGATTTGCCTTTCCTGTGTTGTGAACTCTCCATCGCAAGACCGCTGATTGTGTGGCTGTGAAAACAGTCTGTACTCCTGCTGCTCTGCTCTGGCTTTGTAGGGGGAGATGAAGAAAAGAAGGGATAAGGAGGAGAAAGAAAACAGCATACAAATAGACAAGATTTGTGGCCTTATTAGAAACAGACTGGGGAAAGGACTTTAAAGGAAGCAAGATTTATAACGATCAGTTTCCTTAGAATGTTGTTTTGATATTCAGCAGTGCAGAAAGCCCTTGAGGCTGAGGTATTTTAGCGTGTGTTGGCAATTTATTAATAGATTTCAGGCTCTCGTTAATATTTAATCTGGTGTAGAAAGGGGCATGCAGAAGATCAAAGCAGTGATGAGGCACGCCTGTTGGAAGACAGTTAAGTTGGGCTTCTGTTTTCCAAACGGAATTACTATTTTAATTCATTCATGTTGTATGAGTTGAAAATATGGAAATCAAACAGAATTCAGAGATCTTTTAAAATCGTGACAGAAGTCATAAAAACAGTGGATCAGATCCATCCTGCTCTGGTTACAGAAAATGTTTAAGGGACAATTTCCACCCCCCCTGAGAATTAGAATCAATTTCTTAATCAGTTCTTAAACTGCTTTAAGATGTGTTTCAATCTTGATGTGACAGGAGCAAGGGTACAGGACTGGGAGATGATACAGTAGCATTATATCTGTTACCTTTACCTCTGATTTATTCTCTGATACACTGGTTCAGATACTTGTCTCATAAATTGGCACAGTTCTTTGTATTTCCCTGAAAGATCATAGCCAGCATCGTTGGAGCTGCTAACTGAGTGTTTAAGCTACTAACTGAAGTGCAATCAGACTGTGTTATGACTCTTTGCCTAGAATTCATTAAAATGTGTATTTCTTTCACTTATTTGGAGGTTTATGTAGTTCTCCCTTTTAGCATTTCTGAAATTCCTTATAAAATCCATAATCATAGTTTACAATAATCATTGCTCGTCTTTGTTAAAAGCACAATTTAATGCTACTCTAGCAACACAAACCAGTAAAAATGAGAAGAAAAGAATCTTACTGCATCTTTTAAAAGAAATAACACTCCAGTATATTTAATTGTCTTAACCATGGAAGGAGTGAACTAGGGAGTGACTATTCAGTGTCTCCTCTGGAACAAGACAGAAACTACCAGGTAGCAGGTTCAAAGATGCATCAAAGGAGGTGTGTTTTCATGTGTACAGAGCTCTAAGACTAACCCTACAGCAGGATGTTGTGGATCCTAAAAATTTACAGCGGTTCAAGTGAAGCAGAGAAATTTTAAGTCAAAAACCCCAAACCAACAAACAAAAAGAAACCCTTTCCACTATTTAATATTAATGCTCACATGTCTGGCAAAGGCAGTTTCCAAGCTGTAAACAGCTCTGTGCTAGGAGGGTATTCTTCGAAAGTACCACTAGATGCTTGCCTGTCTTTCACACTCTAAATAGAAAATGCTTGCCACTATAAATAGACGGGTCTGAACCAGTGTGGTCAGTCCTGAGGTCTTCATTACTCTAAATTAACTTCACTGGAACTGTTGGTGCGATTGGTAAGAAAAAATCAGATTAAAACTTGGCTCACTGTATCTTGTATGTATGTGTTAAAGAACAGGTATCTCATATAGGTAAAATCCTTGAGGATTTTTTAAACTTTGTTAATACGTAGCATTTTAGCATAAGTGTTGCCTAGTGAGAAACTGTGCTTGAGTCTACCTTAAGCGTAATCCAATATTGGTTTTTATGTTTTCTTAGGAGCTCTCTGCCAGACTGCTGTCTATCCATAGTGATCAAGATCTAATAGTGGTGACATTTAAAACTTTTGAAGAAATATGGAAGTTTCTAACCTACCACTCACTGGGTAAAGCTCTTTCACCACACAACAGTTTAATATGCTTTTTTTATTCCTCTGCAATTTCTGATTGACTGAGAACTTGTTGAACAGGATTTTGAGATTCTTTGTATTAACTCCTAATAGCAATAAGTAATGTTCCTAAACTGGGTACTAGTGATAGGGCTGCAGAGACCCTCCAGCCTCCAGGAGAACCTGCCTTTGTCTCAAAGCAGGTAACGGCTATCATTCCTGGCAGATGTGTTGTCAAAGTTAGATACTCCAGAATCAGATCATGTCTTCTTTCTAAGCAGTCTTTTCCAATCCAAGTGTCTTAAAGTCTAACCTGTGCTGCAAATTAAATGCTTTTACAGCTTTTTCTGGTCACTGTAGACAGTTGAGGTTACTCCTTTTTCTTTCCACCATGCTAATTACCTATTTGGAGATCTCTAACCCACACTTCCACTTGCCGTTGTTTTCACTGGAAAAAAACAACCCTAAAAATCCTTCTTCACAGGGTGTACTTTCTAGACTCTGATCATGCGTACCAGTGGGCTCTTCTAGTTGTTCCACGTTCTCCTGAATAGTAGTGAGCAAACTGGACAGAGTTGGTAGGGCTTCAAAGGAAATGTCAAGTAAAACAAACACTGCTTCATGTGTTTCACGTACTTCAGTTCTGTGTCTAAGTCTGAGCATGCCTTTTGTAGTGATATGACGCAATCGATTTGAGTTCCATTTTTAATATCCTATAGCTTCATGGGTCTTTTCTGAGGAATAGCATTTGAGTCAGATCTTTGCCTCTATTTTGTTAACTCTGTTTTTTTTTCTTCTGCGTATGGAGAGATTGTGTGCGTTACTAATGAATTTGCCTGTTTCCATCAGACCAATTTAAAATAATGAATTTTATTTTTAATTTCATGTTTTCTATTTACTTGCTATTTTGTATTTTAAAATACTCCTTAAGAGAACTAGAAAAAATACTGTTTCAATCCAATTTTGCAGAGAAAGCACAAGATAATGAAGTTTCTTCTTAGGCAAGGCTGTGGCTAATGGGGAATTGATTCAGCATCTTCCAAATAGCAGAGTAGCACCTTAATCACTGATTAGGTGATTACCCTGGCAGAGTATCTGCATAAATTGGCACAGCTGAATCAGGCAACAGAAATTTTTTTAGATTATTTTTTGAGGTTATTTCCAGTCACCTATTATTATGTGGTGCTAAGCACCTGTTCCTCAAAGCTTGATAGTGATTACCTCTTTCAGACTCCAAACATTTCAAATATAGCTAAACTATGGGGAACCCTCATAAGGGGAGGACATGGTCTGCTTTTTCAGCAGGATTAGGCACAGAAAAGTTGTGCACCTTTTAGGTGTAGTTTCAGAGCTAAGCATTAAAAGTAGCTGTAAGGTATGTGACTTAATGGACATAATTTTGCCAATATTATGTAGTAAAATTAGTTACACATTGTGGGTTAAACAATAATGGAGGTATCTGGATGCCTACCCCATCCCTGACTTTTTCAGAAAGGTTATTTTATTGTATAATGCTTTAAAACTGCAAAGTAAACAAACTGGATTTTTTTTCTAGGTTTTATAAATCATTGTATGGAGAACTTATTCCTAGATCAATCTTTCTGGCTCTGTTGTCAAGAGGAGGAAGAAACAGGCATTGAAGTCTGTATAAATGAAAAATCATTAAATTTGATGTACAGAAGCCTGCTAGTACAGGAAGGTAAGCAAGACTGTACATGCTAAGGCTAAATTTAGAGAAGCACCTTTCTTTAAAAATCCTAAAATCAAATATTGAGCCTATTCAAATACTTAATGAAGTTGAAATTTAAATCTGTTCACTCCAAATGTATCAGAAAGAAACTAGAAAGGAACAAACACAGACTGGATTCAGTAAGATCATCGGGAAACTACAGACCCGGGAAACTACAGGCCAGTCAGTCTCACC
>VZSC01006798.1:196817-354553 GCA_013398225.1 Steatornis caripensis | reverse complement strand
GAGGTTGTGGAGTCTCCTTCTCTGGAGATATTCAAAACCCGCCTGGATGCATTCCTGTGCAACCTGCTCTAGGCTAACCTGCTTTAGCAGGGGGGTTGGACTAGATGATCTCTAGAGGTCCCTTCCAACCCCTACCATTCTATGATCGGGGGATTAGAGAAATTCATGTGCACCTGGTCCATAAGTGGATACCAAAAGGATTAGGGAGGGATGTACATTGCAACTTAATATTATTGCAGATCCTGGAGACGTACAGGAGAGGTATTACAGATGGTTGCCATGCTCATGTGCTTCTAAATAGCATCACCTGCTGTCGCCGTTGGAGACAGAATGATGGACTAGACGGATCCTTGATTATTGCAATAGGAACAGGAAAAATGTTGCAGCAGAAGGTTCTACACTTCATTGAACATCTTAGCTCTGCCTTTTTTTTACTGAAAGGGAAACTAGACAGAAAAGTATAAATACCTGACAATCAGAAATAAAATTTTTGTGAAATCTCAGCCTTTCAACCTCTAGTTGAGTATTACTAATGCTCTTGAAGGCAGTTTGAAAGTTTGTATGACACTAAAACATTTTATGTAATGACATCTGCTTCACTGCTTTCTTTTTAGGTGCATTTTTTGCTTTATGTCCTGACAATCTGATAAGAAAGATAATAGCTACAGGCAATGAAATAAATGCTTATTTTGAGACTGGGACTTTTGCTGAAGGTGTAACAGGTGGATCCATGACCATGCTGTCTAATGTTTCTCCAGAGCCACTGATGCCTTTTCATCAGTAGGTACCTGACTATACCTATTTCATGTGCTTCATAAGTACACACGTCTGTTTAGATGTAGCTGTCTCTAAATGGTACCTTGTTATGGAACATCCATCTTTCATTAACAGTGAGAACAAATGCTCTATTTCCTTTCATACCACACAGCTGAAATTAATCCAGATGTCTGCAGAGCAGCATTTAAAGATGGTTTACCATCTTGTGAGTTAGATATTGCTTTTTTCTTGAGTCTGAAATAGAAGACATTAACACTTCTAGAATAACATAAAGTGAGAATTTTCATTTTTCAGGATGCTTGGAAATCTGGATAGTAACAGGTGGGATGCTTGGAAATGTGGATGGTAACAGGCTAGCAGTGTTTTTACTCAACATTATTGACAGAAGCCATCCACCTTCTTAATGCAGTTTGTTTCAAGTTCATGTGCAAGCTCATAATCGCCGTAAAGCCCAAATTACATCAGTGGACTTAGCAATGAAGAAGTCACTTCAAGAATCACCAGAAAATGATTCATTCTTTGTGCTCTTAGTAGTTAAAAAGCTGGAATTTTTCTGTTGACCTTGGGCGGGGAGAAATAACATGGCTTTCTCAGTTAGGTTTGTTTGACTGAAGTAACACTTCTTTTACTACTAGTATTACTCAAAACATAACTCTGTCTGAAGTGTACAGACAGCGCTGAAACTGCAAGATAATTGTGGGAGGGGTGTGTCTGTTTTCAAATGGATTTAAAACATCAGTTATTGTCACAATATTTAGTGAAGTGTTTTATACACTAACTTCAATTTCTTTTTCTACTTTCAGATGGTTTCTTAAAGAGTATTCTATTCCTATTGATTTTACATACAAAACTGAATCTAAATCCATCAGGAAAGTTGGTAAGAAACTGCATTCAAACATTGAGATTCAAAAAAAAACCCCAAACTTATGCTTTTGTTAGGACAGACTCTAAAGGGTTCAGTAACTTTTTTCCATTGTATTATGATGGGAAAACAGCTTTCAAAATTACATTGCAGTAAAATTAGTGACAGCATAAACTTCTGCCTAAGTTGAGTTAAACCCTTAAAGCTTTATCTCTCCCCTTTTTCCTCCTAAATACTGTATTAAGTAGATATGCAAAGTAGTAAAGAGGAAGTTGAGCATACCTCTGTAGATTTGATTACAAACTTGAAAATAAGAAAATGCACCAATGTAATTATTGTGGATCTTTCACACATGTATTGCTTTATGTAACACTGCAAGAGGAATAAAACTTATACAGATGGTCTGAAGTTACAGAGTAAATATGGCTTGTGTTCTACTATGCAAGTCAGTTTAATATATGTACTGACCGGTATATAACTGCATATTTATCCAATAGGAATTTTACTAGTTGGTTCAAATATTTTTACTCTGACCCAGTTTCAGAGCCCTTTATAAGAGGGGAAAGTAGGGCTTTAAAATGCTTCTTTGTTGCTTCATGATGGAATTTGCCAGAATTTTGAAAACATTTCAAACTTTAGTTTCTAATGGCTGAGAAATGAGGATTTTTTGCTGTTATTTGCAATTCTAATTGCTCGAACCAAACTGATTAGGTTTGGATGCTTTGAATCTTGCCACATTGGATGTGCAACTCATGAGTTCCAGGAATGTCTTTTGTTAATTTTTTTCTTCTGCTGAGTTGCTATTCTATTGAGTGTATTTATATTGTTAAATTACTGCATCTGCAAATATAATTTATCTCCTTATTCCACAGCAATGGGATCCTGTCTAGCTGTAATTAATTATGAAAGTATTGTGTTGGAAGAGATGAGCTTCCAGGAAGGGGACAAAATTGAGATCCTTGGCTACTTCATTGAATGCATGGAATGGTTTCTTGGAAGGCATGTGTTTACTGGCCAAATAGGTTTCGTGAAGACAAGTCATGTTAAACTGGACTTATCTAAAAATAAGTAAGTGATATGTATTAAACTCATAAACAAAAAGAGACTTATTCTCTTGAGCTTTAAAATGCTGAATGTTAAACTCAGGTTTGGGTGTTTTGGGTTTTTTAATGAGAATTGTCATAGTGTGTATCAGTCAAAACAAAGGCCAAGAAATTGGAATATGAAGTTGGCTTAAGTGTTGAAAAATGTTATCAGCCTGTACCTGAGTTTCTTGCTGAGAAAAGGGGATGCCGTAGTTTTTATACCTGGTTCAGTCTCTGTTCTTTGGATCACCAGATCCAAAAAGTTTTTACTATTGCAGAAGATTCCATTTTTACTGGTCTTTCAATATCTATGTTAAAGCACCCAAGTTCTGTTTTTGCTAGTACCCTCAATTACAGACCTTAACTTATTTCAAATGTGGCTTCTCTTAAAAATGGTCATAATGCAGAAAAACCTGTAAAAAGTGTGCATTTTTGGCATGAATTGGCACCATGTAAATAGGCTGCTCCTATTAATGTGTCTGGACTGTTTGCATGCTGAATCAAGGAGTTCTTAAATGTTTGCAGGTCCGTTTGATGTGTAACTTTAAGATTACATTAGAAAGCCAATATCATAATGTCCTTAAATATTTGTGCTTTTAATAAATTGTCTTATAAAATGCCATACCATGACACAAATAGACATAAACCCCACTCTGATATGGCAGAAAATGTTAGCTGCAATTGCAGCTGCTATCGGTCTGTATGGATGTTTATAAATGACTGATACTAATTTTGAACGCAACAGGACCTGTAATGTAAAGGCTGCATTAGTTTCTCTAACAAGCTCCCATTTGACAGATGCAGTGAGCTCCTCAAGCCAAATCTGCTTTCAGAAAACTTCAAAGTTACTCCTTTCTTTGTTAGACCACAAGACCTGGATTTTCTTGAAGCAGAAGAGCTATCTTTTTTTTCCAAAGAAAAAAAAGTGGAAGAAGTGATACACTTGTTGAAACAAACCTCCATCACAGATGTTTGCTCTGTTTATCGAATAGGTAAGTACGTTTTACTGGTTTCTTTACTGCACAAGATACATGTGCAGTTACTATATCCCTATCATAACTGATTTTTTCTGTTTCTATGAGATTCCAGTCCTTACACCTATTTTGAAATATCTTGGTATTCAGTTTGATCATAGATATGGCACATAATAATCCTTTATATCATCTTTGCTACTTTCCTGCTGATACAAGACTTTTCCCAGCAGAGCATTTACAAATCTTCTTTAGTCCTTTAAGTGAATTAAACAGTGGGGTTTTAAAAACTCTGTTGTTGAGCTGAACACATCCTCAAGCTTTCAGATGTTAGAGTGCTGCATTATAAAAGGCAGCATGTTCACCCACATACCGCTGGCTTTCCATTCATCTTAGGAAAGGTGGCATAATAATTATTGACAGCTAACACAAACATACATGTCTTCATGCTTGATTTAACTCTCAAAAGTACAGAAAAATAGCAAAATCTATTCATACAAAGAAAAAAAAATACTTGTAGCTAGTCTCAGATACAGCTGTTTCACCTTTACAGACTTAGTGTAAGGTAATGTAATGTAATTGTCTTGCTGAACTGAACAGGAGCGGCAATTTCTTACTGCACCACAGGCTGTTCTGTGGCATTGCATACGCTTGTCAAATATCTGACAAAGTTTTATCTCCATTAGTGGCATCCTAAGAGATAGGCCAATTTGAAAGGAGTCAGTGTGTAGGTTTGACCTGGTGCATTGGTTTAATCCTACAAATTGTGGGGGTGGGGGTAGGGTGGGGAGTGGGGTGTGAACAGTAACTACGGCATGTCAGACCTGAGTTGCAAAACGCAACTCATGTCAATGTGCAGAATGACTCCATGTCTCACCTTCCTTGCTCAAATGAAAAGACTGGGAACAAAAGCTCAGGCCTCTATTTGGAACTAAAAGAATTTCACGGGCTTAATGGACATACTGCTATTTTGCCTGTTGCACGTTTTTTTACTACATCTCATCTCATCCCTAATCTTTAGAAGTGCCAACTTCTTTTCACATCTTCCCCAGCTAGTAGTACCATCTTTACCATTTTTTTCTCTTAAACTTCACCATTGATCAACATAACTTGACTTACCCAGAGCAAGCGTTTTCAATATTCACTTGATGTGTTGTTGTGTGATCTGAGTAAATGGGTTTTCAATTCCTTCCGTCTACATTAATCTAATTTGAAGTATTTACTTATGAGCACTTCCCTCATTAGATACTCAGAGCAGTAAGTTACGACTGCTGTAAACATCTGTGGTATTTGTCCACCAAAGTGAGGAAGGCGTTTAAAGAAAGGAGATCCAGAAGTAAACAGCCAGTGAGACATCATTCTTAAAGGCGAGTAAAATAGCTTTCCATCAGCTTAAACAGACCTAGTTCTGTGAGCCTCTGCTTTTAGATATATCCTTCATAGACTCAGTACCACTATATTGCATCTAGTGTATGAAAGACAGGGAATATAATCTTGAAATGCAGCATGACAACTGAAATACCTTGAGAGGTAACTTCTACACAAAATAGTGATTCCTGAATGTTCTACAGATGTTCTACGTTAAACATTTAAAACGAGATCTATAGTTGTAATGTCTAACAGAATTTAAAGATGCGCTCTTTAAAAGAAAAGATAGATACAGGGATTTTTTTCATCTGCATGCTATTGGAATTACCACAAAAATCTGACATTTTTATCTACACAAACTATCCTAAATAATTATTTCCCCACACAGGAGTGATGCTAAAACTTACTTCAGTAATATTAAGGGCTTTTTGTTACCTCATTTTAGGGTGGGGTTGTGGAGAATGATTGTATCTATGCTGCCCACTTGTATTTCAATGCAGCAGTAATGCAGCTTCATGCAGAACGAGTTGGCTTTAACTCTAACTGTGATATGCAGATGTCTCCTCACCTTACAAAGCGTTAGTAGGTGTGTGATGATAACCATGTAGAGACCAGCAAATTGTATCAGCAGGAAGGTAAGTCCTTAGTATCTGTTAGCTTTCGGTCAGACTTAGAAATTTCTTATCTCCTAGATTTCCAGGGCACAAGGCTACTTTTTGTTCAGAATTCTTTACAGCACTAAGCTACCACAACTGTCATGATTTTTTTCTTTCTTACAGACCAGTTAGAAGAACCAGAATTTCAGAAAGCTCATGAATGTGGTAATACTTCATATGCATACAATTTTTACATAAAATTAATGCAGCTTCTGGTATTTTTGGTATATTTGCCAGCTTTTCTCTTTCTAACATCTCTTCACGTTCTGTCTTTCTTCTCTCATTGTTTACTTTCCAAGATTTTGCTGTAACCCCTTCTTACTAGGTTTTGCTGTAAGATGTTTTGGGTCTTCACTGATATCAGATGTCTTTCTTGGACCTTGCTATCCAGTTGCAAACTGTATGACTTATTTTTACGGCTGACACATACACCACCTGACCCTGCTGTGCTGTTTAACAGGGCAAAACACTGTTTATGGGGCACCTGGCAAGTGCTGACTTTGAATTCCAGCAGATTTTCCATCTGCTAGAAAACTCCATCCCATAATTATATTTCCCAAAGGAGACACTTTGAGGATGCAGAATTATTTCCCTTTGGCATTTAGTTGCGAAGCTGTCACTATCATTACTTGTATTGTACTACATTTTTCTAAATACTAGTTTTTATATTTACGATTCTGCTGAACACTTTCAGACATGAGATTCTAAGGAAACTGAGCGCTAAATCTGCAACTTCAATAAGCTCCTGTTGATGTGCAGCTGTAAGCTTTACACTATGACTGCAAACTACATCCCTAGTACCTGGCCCTATTATGGTGGCTGGATAACAGTGGGAAGACTAAAGAAATGATGGCATGTCTGTCTTTTTTATATTTGTGATATATTCTCCAGTGTTGGTCATTTAGATCAATGACCACCTCAATCACCACAAAATCGGTAATTTTGAGAAAGTTAATCTGTGCCAGCAGAGAATCAGGGTTGGTATTTGATTGACAGAAGAAATCTTATTCCACATCACACAGGCATGGCTGGCCACGCAGAGACAACGTGGACAGGAGAAAGGGACCTTTGCAGGCACCCTCACAGCACCCACGTGAGACTTCAACTCAAATAGCTCAGTCTCATGCACCCTCCCTGGATAACCTACCTTAGTGTTCTATCGGGACACAGGCATACCCTTACTCACATGCATGCTCAAATTCACAGTTCCCTTAGACCTTGTGTCCATCCAGTATCCATGCCTGGACCTTGGGCCTTTATCCAGCCTCAATTTCAGACCTTGGGTCTTTCCAGACTCTGGTCGTATCCTGCTTACCAACTAGTCTGAGTTGTAATTCATTGGGAGATCTCTCTTGTTCATATACACACAGAGAGAACAGAGAATATACACTCTGTATAGGGTTTTTTGTACTTCTTGTGTACTCCTCCAGTCTCCCACACTTGCTGCTCTCCAATCCTTCTTGATCTCTCTCTTTCCCTGCCTGTGGCTTGTCACGTAGACAAACTGTTAAGTGCAGTATGTTTACATAATGTTTTCCTAACAGCATCTTCTACTGATACATGTTTTTGTTGGTCTATCAAAGATCTTTGTGTGCATGCACACATGAAGTTGTGATCTGTAATTTATTTTTGAATTTCAGAAATTCCATGTTCACGTTCTAGCACAGGATCCATTAGCAAGAATGGCAAGATAGAAGAATTCCTGAAGAACTTCAAGAATTTGAAGGCCACCCAGGCAGAAGAGCCAGCTACTGAAGGAAAGGATTCTGCTAGCTCTCCAAGTACGGAAATCTCTCCTCCATCTGAAGGACCTTGCTTCCACATACATCAAGATGATGTTCAAGCTTCTGACATCTTTGAGTCATTGTTACTCTTCTTAAATAGGAAAGAATATGACAGAAACTTCAAAAACCTGTACGATTTCTCGTATCCATTTATCAATAGCATGTTTTATGGGTTTTCAGAAGAAGAAGAACTGGTTAGCTTTTTTAGGTTAGCAAGGGAAGCAGCAAAGAAAGCAGGTATGTCCTGGGCGCTAGCAAGGCTATGCTTTCTTTTAGGCAGGCTCAGTGTTAAAAAGCTGAAGTTTTCCCAAGCTCGGGTTTATTTTGAGGAAGCGTTGGGAGCAGTAGCTGGAGGGTTTAGTGATTTGTACTTTGTAATTGCTCTTTACACAAATCTAACAGTAGTCTACTTGACACAGAAGAACAAAGAAAAATGTGCTCATGTTTTTGACAAGGCTACGTCTCTTCTCATGGGAATTCCGAACTACATTTGCAGTGCTGACCTGGAGTCAGATATTCTAAAGCATGCTCTGAAGAGGGCAATTTTGAGCCACAATGAACATGCAGAGGCAAGAGCATGCTATCTACTGGCAAAACATTACAGTGCACGCAAACAGCATGAAGAGGCACTGCCATTCTTGGAAAGGTTTCAACTGTTGCTTAATGAATTGGGTTTACAAAACAACTTACCGAACAGCTGTTATTTCAAACTAGCGGAGTCCTACAATGAAAAGTGTTTGCCACACATCGTATTAAGCTGCATAAAGTTCGCCTCTTCCCAGAGCTCCAGTACTTTAATGGATTCTTTGAAAAGGATTGATTTAGTCATCAAAAATGCTCCTAAGCTCTATGGCCTGAGAAAACTCAGACAAATACTCCCATCCCAAATTGCACCTTACCTCATACAAGCACTTTCCTCTGCATTTACTAGTGAGCAGCAAGGACTATGCAGCACTATCTGTCTTAGCTTAGCAAAACTGTACAGCCACCACAAACGGTATGGAAAAGCCATTGTTTACATGATGAAAGCACTGGACTCTGATGTTTCTGCTAAGCCAGAGGAAACTATTAACTATTTGGTTTCACTTGCTTGGTTATACGTTCTTTACAGGCAATATGATGTGGCTTTAGCCATTTTAAATGCTATTGTAGACTCTTCATGGAGCAATCCTCTACAACTAGGCATCACTCATAACATGCTTGCTATTGTTTTGAAAAGAACAAACAACACAAAAGAAGCTGCTGAGAGCTACTACAAAGCACTGCATCTTTCAGAAGAGACCGGTATGACCCATAACCAAGCTATAGCCCTGGCTAATTTTGGGGCACTCTGCCTGCATGCAGCAGCCAGCAAGCTGGCAGAACATTATTACATCAGGGCAGTGAAGCTGTTCTCCAAACTTCCGAGTATGGACTGTGGCCAAGACTTTATCCAAGTCCTCCTTCAGTTGGGATGTTACTACGTTGGTGGAAGTCAAAGAGAAAAAGGAAGGTTTTATTATGAATGGGCTTTTTTAGTTGCAATGGAGACAAGTCATCTAGAAAGCAAGTACCTTTTTTTTTTCTGTTTCAAGTTATGAAACGTGCCCTATTTGGGAATGTTTGTTGTATAGGTATGTTACAGTTGTTTCTTAAACAACATTTTATATTCGGTTATGTGACAGGTATTAAAGTGATTGAAATCTTTGCTTTGTCCCATAATGGTGGAGAAATAAATACATGTTGGCTTGTTCTTCCAGTGGTCAGAAATGATAGAGAAAATGAGATGTTAAGAAAAAGCTAGATAGCTTAACTAGTACAATATCTAGAGATTTTGATGTTCAATAATATTCACAATAGTTATTATATCATCGGGAATATATCACCAGACTCCAGTTTAAAGGTATAAAAATTGGTAATCTGGATTACTTTTGCATAACAATAGTTGTGTTTAGAAGACATGCTTTATTTATTTATTTTTATGGCAGCTTTTAGAGGTAAGGTGACTTTTATTATTTTATTTTGGAGATCAAGTTTGAAGTAACTGCTTTGTTAACTTTGGGGGTAAAGAAACTGGCAGTGGAATCTTCTTGTTATGACTTTTATATTGTTATTAATTTACTGTACTGAATTTATGAAACGGTAAGAATGAATTATTTTAAAGCGAATTTAATTTTCACTTTAAAATAGAGATTCATGTTAGTATTTCAAATCTGTTCTTCTAGGTCAACTACAAGCAATTAAACTGCTCTGTCAGTTCTACAGTACAGTTGTTCCCAATGAGGCTCAGTGTGTCATCTACAATGAATTTCAACTATCTTTAGCTAGAAAAATGTCCAACAAAGTTCTGGAGGGACAAATTTTGGAAACCATTAGTCAGCTTTATTTGTCTTTAGGAACAGAAAGGTAAGATATGCCAAATGACTTTGCTTTTATTCTGATTGTAACTTTTCTGCCATGCCCAAAGATCTCTGTTTTTGCAACAGCTGATAATGACTGATTTGCCAAGGCCCTTTATTAGAATTGAAGGGTCCAGTGCTAGTGGAGACTTCTCTTGGTTTTTTTAAATAATTATCATCTCTCAAGGGAGACAAGATGTTCAGCAGGGATTAGCACTGTTCCGAGAGCCAAATTATTTTAAAAATCTATGTAAATACATTTTAAAAGTATTATATGTTATGCAACTCTTGGGTGCTATCGCTCTAGGACTATTGCTGGCAGGTCATTTGTTTGCAATGATAGATTTTTACAAGACAATTTTTCCATTAGAAACCAAATGGCATATTCCAAACAGGTCAGACATCAAACACAGTCTTTCTCTTTGAGGAAAATGGGGTTTTTTCCAAAACTTTACACAAACATTATTTGCAAAACTGCATAGTGTGTGTCCAGCAGTTGCTATACTGCTCTTCTTTTCAGAATACCAATTTTTGCTTTGTTTCATTAAAAACCACAAGGCAGTAGACAATTTATAGCAAAAGGTGCTGGGGAAACTTACAGGTCTCTCTAGACAATTTTTAAAGGTTTTTTTAAGGCAGTTTTGATTTTTCTTTTTTTTTCTTACTGTATCTCACTTCAGGGAGTCACTTTAGATTCAGGTATTTTCATGCATGCCTCAGTAAGGATGGAAACAATATCCACAGTTGTGGAAAAAGTAGATGCTTATTTTAGCTCTAAGTGGCTGCAGTCCAAGCATCTAACTTTCCTAATGTGTCACCTAATTTATTTGCTTTGTTAACTGCTGTTTAATGATGTAGTTGGTGAAAATCCTTTGGAGAGGCTGAAGACAAAGGAGTTGGTTAAGATTTCAAACTACCTGGAATTTGCAGAAGGATTTAACTAGCTGCTGCTCTGTGTGCACGTAGTACATGGAATTTATGTATCCTAGGAGCCTGGCTCTCAAGCAGTGTTAGCTGTGTCACTTAGGAGACTACCAGATAATAGCATGTACTCAATATGATATTAGACCATAGTACCACAGTATTCTTTGAGTTAAGAGTCCCAAGTAGAAAGGACACATGTCTATGATGAAGTAATGAAAACAGATGTCCTTGGTGTCACCACCTCCATTGTAAGTTACTGTGACCATGCCAGGGGACACAGCCTGACCTATTCGAGCTGACGTGCTGGGTTATGGACTGGTATATGTTTCTGTCTGCTGTAAAAGCAAAAACTCTGAAGGTGGGATGGAAATGGCATTCAGTAATTGGGCTAGGTTGGACTGCTTTAACTATCTGGCCTTTACTCATGTTAGCAGCTTATTAGCAAAGAAGAGAAGACTGAAATGTCAGGCTTACTCAGTGAATCTTTACTTCCTCTCACGAGTATAAAATGAGTGACAGGTCTCCAATTTCTGCAAGAATCAGGAAGTGGTAAAAGCATGCCCCCCCGATGAGATACCATGTTCAGACAGAAGTGAAATCTTGATAGTGTGAAATATGAGGGAGCATATTACTTTGAGATTTGTTTCAGGTCTCTTTGGAGGTCTAAGCAGGCTGTTCTAAAGATGCACTGTGTAAGGATTCACAGTAACTGTGCATTTCATGTTATATTTTAGTATGTTTTTGTCTTGTGCTTGGAAGAAAATGCACCAGGTCAAGGTGACAGGAGTGTAGCACAACACAGAGAAGGATTTAATAAGGAAGTCTGGGGGTTTTACATCTGCCGTAAAGCACCATGAGCTCAATCAGTCTGACGGGTCTTTCCAATGAAGAGTATGACTGTTCTTCTGAGAGCATGGTGCCCTTACACCTAAAGAAAATTGCACTGCCCAATGACCAGGTAACTTAGGTGCTTCTGGAACTGGTCATGTCGTGTCCTGTTCTCTTCCCTCCTACCCAAGTTTTTCTACAATTACTGATTAGTCTGACTTGTGCTTAAGTTGGATGCCTAGGTGATATTTAGAAAATAATATTTACAGATGCAATTCCTTTCTGAGGTTTGTGGGAAAGACAGAAGTCCCACACAGTCGAAGTGGCAGAAGTGCTAAAGATGAGGAAAGATTTTTCCACCTGTCACTGGCCTGAGGTAGGGGAAGGCCACATCTAAACTAAATTATCCTGAAATAATATTATGAGAGAGCAATCTAACAGGAAACATACATTTAACAAAAAAAAGACAAAAAAAGAGAGTTTGCTAGTTACTACCGTAATATAGCTGAGAAACTATAATTGTGCACTGAATATAGAAAACAGATTGTATTTTACATTAGCAAAGTTTTTTTTCATTATGAAGAAAACCATTCCTGATTCTGAAGAACCCCTCAGCAATTAGCAGTTTTCTCCTGTTTCAGGGCTTACAGGTCAGCTCTGGAATGTACTAAAAGAAGCCTTGGAATATTTATAGATCTTCAGAAAAAAGAGAAAGAAGCATATGCTTGGCTACGGGCAGGAAAGATATATTATGTTCTGAGGCAGAATGAGCTTGTGGATCTTTATATTCAGGTATGTTGTCAACACTTGTGACATGCACATGTTGTAAACATGGTGCAGGTGGTATGGTAAGAGCGTAATTCAATATAATGATTCCAGCGATTTTGCTAACTGATGTTCTGAACATATAGTAACACCATTTATGTAATGCTTAACATCTGTAAGTTTCAGCATTTTCCAGTGGTGCTCCATTTTAATCTGTTGCTTGAGACTGGAATGATTTTAGGCAGTGATTTTTATTAGATCCTACTCTGTTGTAAATTATGTGTATTTCTTCATCTTATTCTACCAGCTCTATGGAACCACAAAAACCAAACCACGTATGCATGCCACATGCTGGTAGATAACAGATAATAATAATCTTAGTATGCTGGCTTGTGTGCCAGATCCCCGGGAAAACAGAGTAGCTTTTTCAGGAAGCGTTTCCAAGACACCTAAAGGTTTCCTTCTGTGGCTGTGCATAGCATGGCATGAAGCCAGCTGGAGCTGTGCTGCCTTTGCAATAGTGAGACTAGAGTTATGTGGCTTGCACACCTCCGATGCCGTGCAACCAACTGTGCTGCTGCTTCTACTGCTGTGATAACACAGACTGAAAAATGACCTGAAAGGGGGATCTAGCCCTTGGGGCGGCTGAAACTGGATGATCCAGAGTCTTTCTCAGAGCTGCGCTGCAGCCCAGATCTGACTCCCAGTTGTCTGTATAGCTCCTAGCCATTCACTGAAGTATTTGGGAAATTAGTTTCTTTCTTTTGTAAAGGGGATAAAAATACTTCTCTCCTGTTCTAAGGGAGAGTGCTGCCTTGCAGTGCAGGATGTATACAGAACCTGATACAGCAAGATCTGAGTCTTGGCTGGTATATGAGTGGTACCAAAACATGATCTCTAAATGAAATAATCGGGTATCTGTTGTCGAGACCTTTTGAAAAAAATCTACAAAGCAGGAAAACATAGGAAACAAGCTCATGTTTAAAATGTACTGAGACACAGTAAGTGGGGCTACTTCAATGAATTTTTCTCTCAGTTAAGTTACACTCTTGAATACTTACCAGGAAAACTCAGTAAATGTGTTTACAAGAAGGCACTGTGCTACAAGCATGTTAATTCTTTTTTATTTACTAAATTATTTTAGACAGCATATCTTTATTTCAGAACAACAGGACAGCAGAGCTGCATTTACTTACAGGATTCACTTCCCAGGCTTTTTAAAGCTGCACTGTTAGCAATGTTTAACTTGCAATTAAAATTTATTTCTATGGTAAACTTGATTTCATTCAAATTTAATAGGTGGCAGCTATCAAATGCAGTATTGTTTTTAGAGTCCCTTGTGCTGACAAAGGTAGCAGGATATATATTGCCAGAAAAAGGGACACCATAAGACCGCATGTGCCTAGGTCTTTTATGTTCCTTCTTCAGCACCTGCCACCGGCCTTCTCAAAACCAGGGTACTGAAAAGACAGAGCATGGTCTCATAAAATATAGCCTTTCCTATCTTATCTTAAGGTCTTAACAAGATCTTTTTTTCAGTTGCTAATATTTATGATATTTTTCACCAAGAATCAACCAAGATTTTCTTTCTTTCCCCATTCTTTGTTTTCTTTTCAGGTTGCTCAGGATGCTGCTCTTTACACAGGAGATCCAAATTTAGGAATGGAACTGTTTGAAGCTGCTGGAGACATATTTTTCAATGGTGCTTGGGAAAAGGAGAAAGCAGTGACTTTCTACAGGGTTTGTGCAGTTTTTTCTATTGTGTTGATAGTTATGTACCCTCCCATCACAGCAGGTGTTCTACAAATGCTGAACTGAAAGCTGATCCTCTCAGCAGTTTATAACCTATTGCAGCTGAGTACTTTGTCATGGCGTTAATAGATTTCACCTGTTGCAACTCCTCTTCTGGGTGTAAAATATGCCATAAGCAAAGAGCAAAATAAAACCAAAAGTTGCTTGACGTGACATAAACGGAAGCCTGTCGGTGCACATCTTGAGGTTCAGCAGTATCTAAGCTGTTCTTATGCGTTTCAGGACAGGGCTCTTCCACTTGCTGTTAAAACCGCCAACAAAAACACCGAACTCAGATTATGCAATAAACTGGTGGAATTGCTGGTGAATCTGAAGGCTTATGAGGAAAGTCTGGAATATGCAAGAGCATCTCTTATGCTCAGTGTAAGTTTAGGTAAGACCAATTTCAATTACAGCTGAATATTACTGATATCTCCAAAATAAGGCAGAATTCTAAAAAGCTTTCTTCCTTTTAATTCGGTTAGATTTCTTGCCAGGATTTCATAATAATACTATCATTGCTATTTTTGCTTCCATTCAAGAATGAACAACTTTATTGCAGTCTCTTCTAACTCCAAGATGATGTGGAAGACCTTTGGTAGAGCACAGAATTAAAGTTGGTATTCCAAGTCCAAATTGATTAGTTGTTCTTACAGCTAAGCAGTAATACTACTGAATAATATTGTCTCAGGTGGCTTTTGAGTGTCATGTATTTCTTTCAGATTTGTTTATAGTCTTGCTTGTGAACCAACCTAGGAAAAAGTAGTCAAAAATGATAGGGCTAGTTTCCAAGATAACTATTCTTCAAATTTAAGAGCTGTTCAACTGATTAAGAACCCTCTCACCCCGCCGCACATGCACAGACAGCTCATTTTGATCAATCTAAAAATCACCTTTTTGTCATAACTTTTGATGCAAAGTATGTACTGGAGTGGCAAGGGAGTCTTTAATCCTATTAGCTCCTATACTGTTGAAGTAATTTATTCTTTGTAAGTATGTGGCAGGTGTGAAAGATCCATGAAAGATGAAAATGTACTTATTTCTTATGGAAATTCCAGACACTGTCGAATCTTAGACTGGGAAATGCAGGAGTTCTGTGGGATTTTTCTTAAAGGGCAGGTTTTGGCCAGGTATCTCCTGAGGAAAATTAGTTTTATTCAATAAAATATCAGCAAATACCATACAGAAGTTAAAAAAATAGCATAGATGTATTCTGGTTTGAGACAATTTGACTACTTTGTCTCCTTGGTTTTATCCTGACTCATACACTATCTCATTAGGAAATCAGCTAAATGAACGAATAGCTTACCATCGGCTGGCTACCATCCATCATCATTTGGGTCACTGTGAACTAGCTGAACACTTTTATTTAAAGGCCTTGTCCCTCTGTTCCTCTCCTCTGGAGTTTGAGGAGGAAACACTTTATTACGTCAAGGTGTACTTGATCTTAGGAGACATTATATTCTATGACCTTAAGGTAAGAAATACTAAAAACTACTGCAGAAAAATCGTTACATTGAGTAATGCTTCATAACATCAGGTTTTACCACATTCTATTTTTACGCATTTAGAATGTAAATAAAGTGGGAAAACCTACTAAAGTTCAGAATCTACATTATTCTTGTTTGATATGTAATAAACTGAGCTTGGATGTCCTCTTAACACTGTTTGTACTAGAGATGGTACTGCCTTTGTCTCTTATTTCAGGATCCCTTTGATGCAGCAGGCTATTATCATTTGGCACTTGCTGCTGCCATGGACCTGGGCAATAAAAAAGCTCAACTGAAGATTTACACAAGACTTGCAATCATCTACCATAACTTCCTCGTGGATCGGGAAATGTCTCTCTTCTTCTATCAAAAGGCAAGAACCTTTGCAACAGAACTGAACGTTAAGAGAATAAATCTAGCTCCTGATCAGTGTTACAAGAGTTCATAACCATCTTTGGAAAATGCAGTCTAATGGCTACAGAAGTGCCTATGGAAATGTTGCACTGGCTTTTTAGGAGGATGCAGAATGCATTCAGTGTGTCATTATGCATGTGCTGTAAACTGGAGCTCAGTATCCCAGACAAAATTACCAGTTTGTATGACAGTGAACTATATTTCATTGTCTCCAAGATATAGTCTTGTACTTCTTGTTTAAAAATCAGACTGTGAACTAAAACCAAAACCCAAGAATCTTCTTTTAACCAAATGTTTCTTTGCTATCTGTTTCTGCCTAGCTGGATACTGGAAAATGATCAATGCATAGATGCAATGAAAAATATGTAATAAAGTATAGAGAAAAAACACTCCATACAAATTGAGGCTTTCTTTATATGACCTGGTTCTGTTGTATTTACTTGATGTCATAAAAATACATGCAGAAGCATGTTAGGTGGGATATTTCAGAACTAGTTTCATCCAGTTCCCCAGACGTCACCCTTAATTTCCTATCAAATTAATCTACTGCAGTACTTACAGGCACTAGTTAAGATTTATCTTCTAGTTCCTGAAAACATTTATGTACATGTTGTCATAGTTAACTGGTTTCCAGAACTGAAGTCTCTAGTAATATGTAAGTTGTACTTTTGTGGATATCAGTGGTCATGTGAAGTTATTCTTTCCCTCTTTTCAAAGACAAATTATCTGATTTTTTTTTCAACGGACCCTTTTCAGAACTGTCAGTGTTGTCTGCATTGACTTACTACAGCATTTCATATCATCTTACATATAATTGCATTATGTTCAGAAAAATGTACTATACACTTTAGTTGCAAAAATTATAGATTGTTAATTTTGATAGTTCCAAATCTTTGTGTCTGAAAACACTTTCATACCAAAGCTATGACAGAAATGACCTATTAGATCATGCGGTATATTTTTGTCATGGTTTAAGAAGAAATGTCAATGTCTTAAGTCTGATATAACCTTGCAATTAAATATTCAGGTACACTTTGAAATGATGCCTTTTCATTCTCCGTAACAACTTCATACAGAAACTGCTAGTTTAGTTTATTTTTAAGAGACATTACAAGGAATGGAAGTATGGAAGTGTCTTTGGAAGATACACACTGTCTCTGAAACCAGCTAGGGGTGGTTGGCGACATACTATATTTTATTTGCTTATATTGTCAAACCTGGGGAAATGTGCAAAAACGAACATTTTTTTTTTCCTGGTCTATGTAGCTACATACTCTCATTGCTTTGGGTCTTTGGCTAAGAATCTTTCTTTTTGTGAAGTCTGTCATGCGTAGTGCACTCTGAACACTTTCTATATGTACATTCAGGTATCTAACTTTTGTCATCTTTTTGAACTTGTTAATTCTTCCTTAGTTTTTTTTAACTTTTTCCCTACAGGGGGAGAGGATACCTATATATAATCTAGATAGACTGACACTTAGGACTCCCTCCAGGGAGGTGGGAAGTGCATCTTCTTTCTTGGTGAGTGCTGTAAGAACTAGTCTATATAACAGATATTTGCCACTATCACAATAATTGTGACATGTCAATTACCTTGAAGAGAAGATTTGATTTAGGTAGACAAGGTAATCCTTGGCAGCCCTGCACTTGGCTCAAAGGTCCAGAAAGTGAAGAGGGGCTTCGGCTCTATACCTCTGAGCTTAAACACTTTATAATTTGCTCTTTCTAGAAGGCTCCTTGCACAGTAAGCATTTTTGGTTTTTTGTTTTCTCTTTTGACACCGTAGGGAGAACTTAAATTCTCCTGTGTTTTCAGTTTCATGCTGAGGATTAGGTGGCTAAAAATAATGAACACGATAGTGCCTTGCTTGTAAATATGCAGCATCATTAAATATATATCAGTACTTTACTTTTAAAAAAATAAAAAAGCTTTATGATGGGTAGTGAATCAGACCTCTAATGTCTGATTGTAGAAATGTGTGTACTGCTTAAAGCAATTCTGTGCCTTTTTTTTTTTTTTTGGACACTTGCAGACACTAAGCACTAAAGTTGAAAGTTTTACTGTTCAGGTGTCTTAGTCTTGAAGACTCAGATTCATATTAGTATCATATTGTCCCACTAAGCATGGGAAATCAATTATTCCATATCTTCTACCTTGTCTTGACCTGAAAACTCAATAGAAGACCTGTATGATCTCTGCAGAGCTGGGAAAATTGTAGATGTTGTGCCCTGTTCATTAACTTGCTTTTTAGTGCTTGGCAGTCTATTTTCCATTTCATTTGGCTTTCAGACTAGATAAATTTATAACCTCACTCTGTCTCTGATTGCTATAATCACAAGCAGTCGCTTTGTATTCTGAGAAGGGAAGCTGCTCTTCCTAATCTGGAATTCAATTCTGCTGATAAGACCTAATTTCTTTCTTGCATTGCTACTTCATCTTGTTGCCCGGATTTCACAGAATTTTTGCTTTCATATCAATACAGTCCTCTATTATTAATTCACCCTTTAATGTTAAATTGTGCTTGGGCAGTATATAGCACACTGAATTTCTTGGGCATTCCCCTCAAGCCAGTTGAACAGCACACAAAAATGTATTCAGCTTTTCAAAAGTCAGTACCTGAATTCTCTCTCCTTGCCTCTGATGACACAGGAATTCTGTCTTTCTCTACTCAGTGTGACTGAAGTGTCACATGCATGGCATTTCAAAGAACTGCATTCCTATTAGATATGTAAATGGCATTTTAGGTTTTTAAAAACTGCTTCAAAACCTGTTAGACCTTTAAATATATCTCTTCTCTAGGAAGCACATCATCTATGATTCTGTGATAATATAATAGATGCAATGCACTTGGACAGCAAATTTGGAATTTACAAATTCTGGGAAGAACTGAATCTGGGCTAAAGGATTTTACTGTTGAGTTCTGTTCCCTTTGGTCAGGAGTGGTAGGATTCATCTTCCCTTTGGGAGACACCTGTGAGATGGCCCTACTCTCTTTAGCATCAGAGAATGGTCAACTGTCTACAATGAGGTATTCCACAGATGGGCGAGATGAATCCTACCTGGTGTGCTTCCTGGTTCAAGCATTTATAAATGGAAGTCTGATTATTTGAGCTATTATAAAACTATTTTCCCATAGCTGTTATATAAATGATCAGTGTTGGCTAGATAACTGGTAGAACATTCTTCTAGTTTAATGAAGCACAAAGGCAGAACAGCATGGACTCTAGATACTTCCTAGATAGGGCATAAAAAGCATACCTCTGGAGAATCTGTTTGTTAGAAAAGACAGTGAAGGATGGGTTGTTGGAATGATAAATAAAAAAGACATAGGAAGCAGATGTAGATTCAGAGGGCTTCTACTCGGAACTAGTTAGCTAGTCAGTAGCAAAAGTTTTATATTCTTAATGAGCCAAAAAAAGCCCTGCTGAGCTTTGCAGGCACTGACATGCTGTAGGTATTTCTGCTTGATTTGAAATAACAAGGTTCTGCTTCCAGGAAGGCATGAACTGATGCCTGTGAGCAGCTACGCATCTAGAACCCTATTGATATGGAGTCAGATACTTGTGGTGGTTTCTCACCCAGGAATGACATGTGTTGCCAAGTGTCATTCCTTCATTTTTAAAATAGGATTACAGAGAAGGGAGTGGTAGTGATGCTATCATGGTATAGAATACTTAATTACTGGAAAGGGATGACCTTAAACCCCGTGCTTTCCTCAGCCTGTAGAAGCTCTCATTTCTGAAGAGGTATCCTACTCAGTAGGCTAGGGGCCTGTCCTTCTCTCCATGTCTCCTGGTTAGGTAAAAAGGCATGTGGAACTCTGCATGCTCTCTGGGTGTGTGTAAAAGGCAGCGCAGCCCTGTCCTCTCATGGCTAAAGAATTAACTTCTGACTAAAGGAAGGCTGGGCTCCATCACCCGTGCTCTGAAAGGCTTGCATTAAGCACCTCTGCATAAAATACATTCTCTGGAGTGAAAACTGGCACACGAGGTTCCTGGTCGTTGAGTATACATTAGTGTCTCTTTTTTTTTTTTTCCTGGAGTAACAGCTCCACTGCTTTCTCATGTCCCTATTTTTGCAACTTTGGCTTCCTCAGAGCAGTTAAGCCTGCTTTATGTTGTTTTTTTCAGGGCCTAATCCATTCAATCTTAACACTTCATTTTTTTTCAGAACCAAGCTGTATTTGCCAGCCAAGAGAGCCTCTAGCCACGCGGTGGCACTCTCTAGCTTTGCATCAGTGGCTTCCAGTCCAGCAGGTTAAGAAAGGAATTCAGAAACCTGAAAAAATAGCACACTGTTCCTCCATTACCCTTCATTTCAAACTAAAATCTAGTATCTCTTTTAAAAACCACAAAGCTCACTCGAAAAAAAAACCCTTCAAAAATTATGACCTAGACCCTAGCTAAGGCTTCAAGCTGCTTTACCAACACAAGAGAAACACAAATCTTCCCCAGACAAGCATCTGTGCACTCTGTTGCAAAGGAAATATGCTCCTAGAAAGCAATAGAGCACTTGCAGGGAGCAAAAAGAGTTGAGGACAATAATTCTAAGCTACTTTGAAATGCCTAAAGTTCTGATAACTGACTTGTCCACAGACAACTTAGAGAAAGTTGGCTGTTCTGAGGTAGTACACAGCTTTATTTGGTAACAGAAGTGGAGTGTAAATACAGAATACTGTGTTAGAGAAGAAACCTAGCAAATAATCTTAAAGGCAGGCACATGTTGAAAACTGTTGGTGTTAGTTTAAAATGGTCAACTTCTGACAGCTACTTGTTTTGTCAGCAAGTGTGAGCCTGGTGCTATAGTATTCTAGGCAGTGACATTCAAATTACTTAACCTACAGAGTAACCTACTTTTTCTGAAAATGTACGTAAGATATAAACAGATTTAGTAGCCGTTTAATAGAGGACACTTAATAGAAATTGCCTGCCTGGTGCTATTGTCTGCTGATGTGCTAAGGAGATTTTCCTCTAAATATTTTGCTTCTAATGCTTTTCTGCCTTCACTTTGCCATTTCAGATAATGAAGGGAAGAAAAATAATGTTTAATTTCCCAAAATATTTATCTCTATCTGGCACTTTACTCGCTGAGTGGCAGGTTAATTTGCCTTTGCAGTGGACTGACATACTAAATGGATTGTATCTTTGCACGAAAAGGCAAACTAAACAAGACTACTCTGACTTACAATATCATAAAAATTATATGTTGTTTAGATGATGAATTACTTTAGAGAGTTATGTGCTGGGAAACTTGAAAATTTTCAACAGGTGTTTTTCCTGATGTAGCAGATGTACAAAATCTGCTCGAAGTACCCTTTCTTTGCCAAGTCAACAGAACGGAATTTCACCATTGCGTGGAAATATTTAATTTTTTGGAAGTTAGAGTGAGCATTTTTGCTTTTCTAAAAATAATATGGATTCTTTCTGAATGTTTCCTGAAGTATATCTAACAACACTAGCTGGTGTTAGATACTTGTGTTCTATCAGTCAGGTTACAAACTGGGGGAGAGAGAAACGTCTCTGGAGCTAGTCCATTCCTAAACTGCGGACAGACTTTATCAAGAATTACAGACCATTATCCATCTGCTCATATTTTGCTTAAAGTGCAGATAGATACACTTCTGTGTGCCTGCCTTGTCTAATATATGCCATAGTTCCACGTTTGAGAAACCTGTTTGTTTCTCTCCCTTGAGAAAGAGACTTAACACAGTACCAGTGTAACTAGGAACTTCTTGTAATACCAGAAAGCAACAGCATATGGTTATTAGGACATACGAGGAAGCAACTAAGAAGTGACCAAAAATGACCTTGAACCAAAATACTGCCTCCTTTTCTGGAGTTCTTGTACATTTTGGCCTTTGGTCTAGTGATGTACTGAACCCCCAACTTAATATCTGCATTTTTCCATAATTTCTCTTTAGCAATTCACATCCGTTTAATAACATATAGAAATTTCCAAAGACAACTACACTGTTGTTCAGTGGCAATGCAGCAAAATATCTATATTTGCTTGAAATTCCAGTGTACATTAATTACTTCTTAAAGTGTATCTTCATCCTTGAACAACCTAATGTTTGTTGAGGCAATTTTATTCTCAATTCAGAATTTAATTACTGAGCATCATTGTAAAATGTGGTCAAGATGTTTTGTCTCATGTTTTCAAAGTTGATCTTAGTCCTAACTATGCAGAAGCATCCAAATTACAAAGAAACAGGATAGTAAAATAAATATGTCCACTCTATGTAAAACTATTTCCTAGAAACGACCTCTTTTTGCATTTTTAATTCTTGGCATAATTCTGTACTTGTTTCTTTGGCAAAGTGATATGCACTGCAATTTTCTTTATATCCTGAAGCTTTGTGTCATGCTGGTCAAGGCTTACATGGTATAAAGACTTAGTTAAAATTCATGCACTCTTGTACTGATGAATTGAACTCAAGAGAAAACACTTGTAAATTGCTTACTAAGTAATCTGAAAATTGTTTTTCCTTTATGCTCTGCTGTATGTATTTCAATTATACGCTGTATAAAAGTTCTTTTTTTCTGTTCTTCCTGCATACCAGAGATAACAGTCTTACAGGCAAACATACAGCTGAGTAAATATGTTGTTCACCATGTGAAGCAATGATAATTATATGATTATAATATTATTCTTTTTAATTATCTGAGATAACAGTCATTCTTTGAGTTTCCCCACTTTATTTTACTTACGGATAACTATAGGTTTCTTAAAATCTTGAAAGACTTGTAATTAAAAGAAGTTTCAAGAAAATCGAGGTGTGTGTCACCAAGTATCTCATCCTAAAAATCTGTCCATTACTAACAAATTTTAATTTTTTTCTTTGTTTCTGACATATTTTTTCTTCAGATAAGTGGAATTTTTGAGTAGAATCACTTTGTTAGATTATCTGTTTCCTTTTTCTGCCTACCAGTTGATCAATGTGTATAAATTTGCGTCTGTGATTTTCTGGGTCACTGAACAGATGATGACACTTTCTTATTAAACCAGAGAAACATTGTCCGTATTGCACCTTTTGCCAATTACATTTGCTATAGTGCTTTCCTTTTTTAGACATCATTTTTACTCGGGTTTAGGTCTGCCAGGCTTTTCATCACCCTTGCTGAATCCTGGGTGTCTGCCACATACCAGTTAATGTTGGAAAAAAAATCAATCTTATTTCTAAAAACGAGTCTAGAGAACAGTGCACTAATTGGTCAATGTTCATTTCAAACCAAAGGAAGTCTGGTTACCTGTTCTCTATAAAGCTTTAGTGACCAGGAGCACTGTTTTACCAGTAAAGTCAGGTTGCTTTAAGAATGGACTTTCTCCTATCAAACAGTATTCACGTCATAAGCTTTTAAAAAATTGCAACTTGTGTAATAAAGATGTTTTGACACATGCTACCAAAATTCTATGCCTACTGAGTAAGCTTGAGCTACTTGCATCTTCTGGGGGTGAGCAGGCTCTGCCATGCATATGCTTCGTGCTGTTACGAGGGTGAAGCAAATGAACCTATGAGGCTTCCAACAGAAAAATCAGAGAATAGTTTGAGAAGTATGAACAAAGCTTATCCTCTGCTCAAAATGAGGAAGAATGGGAAGGGAGCTACTTTTGAAGATGCTGCTGCACCATATCCAGCCTCCCGTACTCACAGAAATCATGCATCAGAAGCTTCGGAATTTTCTGTTGCTTTTTGTTAAACAGCCTGAAACGCGTCATTTTTAATTGGCAAGAGGTAAACTTAAAGCAGTGCACTGAGTATGTTTGTCTATGGTTGTGGTCTTTGTAATGTGCAAATATCTGCAGTTTTGCAAGCTGCTTGTTTAGTGCTTCTGAACTTTACTTAAAAATCTATATGTGGATTACCCAAATGTATTTGTTGATCTTTTCTGAACTCCCTTCTATTTTTCAATGACTCTTGATAAGCTAGTCCTGTGTTAAATACGCTGGATATGGTTTATAACAAGTTAAATCTAATATAAACTTAGATCGAGCCTTTAGAAATATTTAAATTGCTGCCTTTGGACCTCCATGTTCACAGGTTAAGGTTTTATTTTACTCAGTTGCTGAGACATGGAATTCTGATTTGGACAATATGCCACATTCTCAGTTCACATAAATCAGCTAAGGTCCATTAAAATAAAGCCCCAGATCTGGGTCAAATTAAGAACCGGAGATTTGGCTAAATGTCTGTATCTAACATGACATTCCCTTCCACAGGAGATTAAAGCTAAGTGCTGAGGTCCTGCATAAAGGCCCAAGTTGAATGGTCCGCTGCAAAGGGGAGAGTGTATGTGGGCTGAGAGACTGAATCTTCCTCCCATCTGATAGCTGTTGAGCAGCTCTGGTGGGTGGCTTTGCTTTCCCATGTGCGAGTCTGGAGGAGCGGGTGAGGTAGGTATGGACAAACTGGAGAGACTTCCTCAGCGTTGTGCGTACACTGAGCCGTGAGGAGCACTTCTCCAGAGGATGTAGAAGTGTTGGCATATTCCTATCTACCCTTCTTCTTGGTTGTCCTCTCAGTGACCTTCCTCTCCCCTTTACTATTCTATGAAATATTAAAGGTTCTACTGGAAAGAGGGCTGCAGAGTAGGACACATTTTACAGGATCTGGTTTATGCGACCCATTAGAGATGTGTGATTCTGGAGGAAGGTTGCAACTGCATGCTCTAAGACCAGTCTTTCATTTTCCTTATAGTTCAAGGTCTTATGGAAATTTTAATCTTCTGAAAAAAATCTATAATCCTTCATTGCCTGAGTCATATTTCTGTAATTAGAGTCTTCTCCCATCCCACAATTCATAAGCCAAGATGCTGTCTGCTTTGTTTACATCTTCATGAAGATAATACTTGGCTGATTTTACTGGAGTGTGATTTTGACAATTTCTGCTTGGATTCTTCCTTACTTCTTTTCTCATCTTATGCAGAAACCTTGCACAGTTATTCTATCAGTTAGACTATATGAGAGACTCTGAATGAGATGATAATTTTCTCCTGCATTTAATTCTGAATATTAGGAAGACAGAAAATTGTAAAACTGAGCCTTCAGTTCCCCTGAATGAAGGGAAAATATAAGGGAAATAGTGAATTATTTTCATTTCTCAAAAGTGGTATCAAGGCATATTTTCTTTTGTAATTTCAGAAGTTTTAACTTAAAGCTGAAACGATTTAATATAAAGGTTCAGATTAAACAAACACATATATTTTCAGTGTCACTCAACTAGTTTAAAATAGTCTCGTGAGCACCTACCAGAATATGCATCTGGTGTTTTACTAAAGTAACAATGTGTATTGTTATATTAAGGGATATTCAGCAATGTTTTTTTCATTGTGGTCAAAGTAGTTTGGAGAATTCAAACATAACAAAAACAGTCTCATGACAGTTGAAGATCTTTTTTTTAATTATTTTTATCTAATGCAGTGTTACTACACTGCTTTTGATGATTTTATTTCTAATCCACAAAAAATCAAGCATAATCTCTAGAATAAATTATGCAAACGGTTCCTTTCAGACTACAGAAAAAAATCTGTGCATTAGACAAGCACAGCACAGCAATGAATTTCTAGCGTGTTCCTTGCATCTTCAAAAGCGGTATAATGTTTTTTCATGGAATTGATTAGTTATTCCATAGCAACTAAAGAATAAAGCTGTTAATCCCACTCCTGTACTACCAGTAACACAGTTTAAGCGAATAGGCTCAAATTGGTAACTGAAGAACGTGTATGCCAGTAAGATTCAAGCATTCGTTAGCTACATTCCCATATGAAGTTCTTGGTAAGAATTACATGTATCAAAAAAAGTACAAAATGTACAAGAAACAGTACAAAAAAAACCCACAAAAAAATTACAAAAAGATGAAAGATTGCAGAACCAAGGTTTGGTGTAATATGTCTGTTTTCTTAGGTACTTTTATCCCTTTACCCCAGCTCAGAAATTCTTCATGTTTGTATTTTTGCAATCATACAATTCATGTTAAGATTTTAGCCCTACTGTTGTTTTGCTTAAAGTGATTGCAAACTTTATTTTCATACAGTAGAAGGAGGATTGGGACAGTATAGAAGATATGTGAAAACAAAGATAATTGTTACACCTCATGGAATAAAGTACCAAAGTTACAACCCTTGAGTTCCCCAGGCCTAGGGGTTCAGTCAGCCAAGTATAAGAGTCTCAAATATGCATGCAATCTTGGCCAATGTCTGAATTTTTACTACCATGTATCCCATATTACGGGGTGTGGTGCAATATCAGTGTTTAAAATCATCCATATTCTGAGGCAATACTTCTGAATAAATGGTGGGAAACAAAATGGATTAAGTTCATCCAACTTTAGAAAACATCTGAAAATAACCTGAAGCTATTTTTCTTCCTTTCAAATGCTCAGTCCATTCCCACCAAGGGAGGTGGCTCTTCTTTGCTGGGTGGAGTCAAGTATCACTTTTCATTTGGTCCACACTACTGTACATTATAATCATGTTCATTCTTTAACTTCATTTTTCGTTAATAAAAACAAACTAATAAAAGTCTCTGGAAGAACTCACCGTGCAAATAAACAGTTCCATTATTACAGAGGATTAAATTATCACTTAGAAATAGGTTTATGTGCTTATAATTGAACTTATTAAAAGCAAAGATCTTGATACAAATTTATTTCACACACACTTTTCCACAGAACATATAAATTTGGTTCAATCTCAAGAGCCTGCTCTTGGATGGACATTTTTATTGATATAAAGAGCCCACTACAAAAGCACCAAGTCTCTGTGGTTTGGATTTGACAACAACATTGCAATTCGTAGGTTAGCGTTGTCCTTATGCAAAATCTATTGTGATCATTTAGGTAGCCACCTTTCTTCTGGAACCCCAAGGACCTCAGAAGTGGGATTTAATAAAAACAAGGCATAATATACGCCACTGGTGGGAGACTGGCAGTAGGAAATACTAACATGATGGTAAACTGTCTTGAAGCGCGCATGTCAGAGTTTGCCAGGGTAAGTACTTTAATGGGACAGTGGATGAAGGTGAAGTAATAAATGCCAAACTATGTAAAATAGCGTCACATCATACATCCTCTTGTACACGAACACATGATGTAAACAAGTGATTTACTAAAAATTTGAAAATAAGTTGTTGGAACTTCATACTATCAAAATGGAAAGGATTTCAAACGGCAACCTTCAGAGAGAGAATTTTGGGCCTGTTTACATACCTTGAAGAAACACGGATGTCTATAATTGCATCATCGGCAGATGATTGCAAATTGGAAGGTGCTAAATGCACTACTGAGGGTAGGATCATAATTCAAAGCTCTGTGAGAAAGGAAACTTGTGTTAAAGACCTGTGTTACAGAAAATAAATATGGAATGAGGAATAGCTGACTGGGTGGCAGAAGACAATGATGGATTGTAACGGGTGACAAGTCAGACGAATAAACATTTTGGCTGTAGTGCACAAATGGCAAGATTCAAATCAGTAGAAGTGTCATGGACAACACACAGAGAAATTTATTCTCTGTCCAGTGAGACCTTGGATGAAAAACTGTATCCAGTTTAGGCAAAACATAACACAAGAAAGTTGTTGACGGAGTACAAAGAGGAACAATAAAACTGATAAGTTTAGAAAATATGAACTTTGAGGAAGGGTTGAAGGAACAATGTTTGTTTAGTCTAGAACAGACTGAGGGCAGATACCAGAGTCTTCACAATGTAAAAGCCTCTTATGAAGAAGATAGCTCTTTTCATCTGCAAGGGAAAGGAAACTAAGATTTATATTGTGTATTTTCATAATAGTAGAGTAATGAAGCACCAGTATCTGTTACACCGGGACAGTCTCCTTCATTGCAGCTTTTTAAAAACAAGTTGAATATTTTTTTTTACATTTGCTATCCTGGTTGTAGTTGTTTCTGCCTCAAGGCACCAGGGTGGCACTGGATCCCTAGAGATCCTTCTGATCCCTTGCATTTGCATGGTCTCAGGATTTAATTTCACAAAATAGAACGGCTTAAGCTATGGAGTGATCAAAAGACCTCTATCCGTAAATGTCACAGAGCCTAGTGGATATAAGCCAAAGGAAAGGGTGATTCAGACTCTTTCATGTCTAGCTGTCCAAGCACTAACTAAAAAGTCATTATTTCATTTGGTTTTGTTCTGTAGGGACAAACCATGCTTACATCACTAGAGTGAGAGATAGGGGAAACCTGTTTTCCTTCAATTTTGTAAGGGTATAGCCATTTCTTTGGCACTGTCAGTGCTGATGTGTATGTGACCAGTGCCAAAGCTGTAAGCGTACGTGGGATTTAATCAGGCTGAAGAGTTCAGAAGAGTTTTTGAATGGTGGTTATACCAAAACACTGGCTAGATGCTTAGTAAGGAATCCAGTATCCTACAGTGACTGAATGGGCTTTGGTCTACCCAAGCTAAACAATAAAAAATCTTTTTGGAAGATTTAGCTTTTCCATTGTATTATTCTTGTGCTCAGACAAGCTTAGTGCTTGTGAATGAAAGCAGATATGACAGCAAAAGAGACAGACATAATTTCTTTAGCTGCACAGGCATAGCATGAAATACAGTGGCAATGCTGAGGCTAAAAGGGTTTCTCAGTTTATGGGAGGATAGTTTAGTCTTCAGGCTGGTGCAGAAACAATTACTTACCAAGACTGATGACTCTGATATGGCTGCCTGTTCACTATGAAATGAGACTGAGAGAGGAGTGTAGACTAATGAACAGCTGTCACTAACATCTTGGACTTTAAACCCACAATTTAGAACAGAAATGTAACATCTGTTGCATGTTACTGGTCTGTTCGGCAATCCGTTTCCACTACTAAAACATTTTTATAAGCAGAATTGTGTTATACACACAGTCTGAATGTAAGACCCTGAATGTAATGAGCTGAATGTAAGACTCCCTAATTTTAACTGAAAAATGCAGCTACTTCCAAAATTTTACAATATTTAACAGGAAGAATCGATTCAATAGTGGGTCAAGCATGACAGAATCTTTTCCAGTGATTTTTCTTGTTATGTGTTTTGCTGGCTTACATCTCTTTTCCATCCATCATCCTCAATGAAAATACTTCAAAGTACTATTGTGTGGGCTAGACAGATGAATGAATAGGGCAGATATTAGGCACCTGACACCAAGCTCCAGTCCTCCAAACTCATGCTTATCAGCTGCTTAAAGCAGTCTGAAGTCTATAGACACTTACAATTTTGGCTACTGGATTCTCTTGAGTAGATGTTCATCCTGTGGTCTAATCATAGTTCCTACATCACAAGTAGCTCAAATCTCATATCTAAGTCCTATCAGGGACTGCTAAGAAGACATTCCTTTGCTTATTTTGGGTGACACCTCAATCCAGAAAGCAGTTTCATGCTTGCTTAATAAATCAGTCTTTTAAAAAGAATAACTGAAAGAGGTTGCCCTCCCAACCATCAGGCACTGTTAATTTTGGGGAAGAGGTAACAGAAAATCACAAGTTCTATCAGTATTTCCTAATAGGCCAGGAAGACTGTGAAGTCATACGGAGTCTGTCTGGCTTTGTGGTTTACCATAAACTGACAGGCACCACTACCAAATATCTTAGTACTTATCCCAAGGTCCCAGAGAATCATATGTGGGCCTTGTGGTTCCAAAAGCAGGTTCCTATTGGAAGAAAAGTTTTCTTTCGGAAGACGAAGTCACACCAGCAAAACAGAGAGGCAATTACCATACGCCTACCTTTGCCGGGTCTCAGCTGTATGAAAAGCACAATGATCCCAATGTTGTAAACTTCCATTACACATCCAATTGACTTTGTTGATTGGCCTTTCAGCTTTGGGCACTGTGGTTTGAAGTTGATGAAAACTTCAGGCAAACACCAAGACTAAAAGACAGCTGCTTTTTCAGTGACTACAGTATTACTCCAGTAACACTGTGTAGTTTACAAAGATATAATCAACCATTCCGTAGTATAAAATCAATATGTGCAACAAATTATCTGTATCACTAAATACCTCCAAAAAGTTAGTCTAATGAGAGCTTTATTGTGCTTAATTAACAGAGTTCATGCTACTGTACTAATTTTGCCAGTTGAGATATTTTTTTGTCGTTGAGTTTGGTGTCCTATTTCAGGACAAACCAAGAAATACACACTAGAAAGTACACCATTTTTAGCCACTCAGTTTATCACTTTCATTGCCAAGAAAAATATTTTCAAAATTGAAAAATGCGCAGGCTTTATTTTAATACGTGTTGAAAAAAAATTTCCACTGCTACACAAACACAAACACACCCGTGAGCACAAATCCTCAGTGAGGTAATGGCAAAGCTCAGAAGCAGGTCTGCAAGAACTGAGACTTGCTTATGTGAACAAAAAAATGTTAAATTTACAGGCTGCGTAACTGACTGCTATCTTCCACAGGTGCTAGACATAATTTAGCAACAGATATTTTTTTAATTACTGCATTCAGTTTTGTTTCTGTTTCCTGTTATTTATAGAATATGTGTGTCAGAAGCCTTTGATCCTAATTACTATCTTCTAAGTACTCTTACTGAACTCCTTTAATTTTAATGGGTATCTGTATTTGTGCCTGAGACTGGTGGACTGAAAAGACAATACATACTGAGGCTATGGTTTGCAACCATCATGATTGCCCTTATGAGGGACAATATGGTCCCAGTTCTGTTACTAAGAATAGCCAGTCTATTACTGCAAGCAGTATGTTTGATCTGAAATGATTTGGAAATTTTTTTAAAATTAAAAATTACTTTCCTTTTAGTGAAAGGGTTAATTGTATAAAATACTGGGAATATTTATAAAAGTATCTAGTATAATTTTTAATTTTAGAAATGTCCAGAATTTTTTGCCTTTCTGTAGAACTGGTGACTTAGTGAGGACAGAGGAGCAAAGATTGATAAATTTCTTCTATGTTCATGGAAAAATTCCTCTTTTTTATTAAGTTGCTACTTCAAAATACAACAATTTCAAATGCACCCTCAGGCAAAATGGCTATTACTATGCATGGCTATTACTATGCTATTACTAAAAGGAGATGGCTTCAAGAATATTTTGTCTGTGGGTTTCATGAAAACAGATTTCTGAGGACAATTTGATCTCTCTCCAATGGAAAATTTCTGTGGACTTATGAGCCACTTAAAGCTATGAAATCTTACCAGTGCTGATTGTATTTGTCCATAGAAAATCTTGACCTACGTTATGAGGCCTAAAGGAAAGCAAAACAAAACCCATTTTCTGTGGGAGAGAACTATGAAGCTGGTTGTGAGAATAACAGCTTATGTAAATGAGCTTCTAAGCTATCATACAAACAGCTTCTGGGATCTCTACCAGTATTACCTAGACAGAGATCCTTGAAGCCTGCAAAGAGAAGCAAAATTTCCCCTAGGAGCTCTGAAAACAAATTGCTCGACAGAGCTGTCTATGTACTCCCAGGTGTGCCCACAAAACTATGTCTGTAGAATGAAGACCATAACTTCCTTCCCTAAGTAGTTATAGTCTAATAGCAAAGGTGTCACAACTACTGAGAATTAGAAAACACAACTAACGATAGATGTGGGCCACAGAAGAAGTCATGTCATACTGAACCTTCTAAGAAAGTCACAGAGCCACCAGTGAAACCAGAATGAGTAAGGAACACATCATTTTAAAAAAAAACAACACCCAAACAAAATAAAAAACCTCAAAAAACCCCAAATGACCATCATAAGTAACACAGCATGGACTGGCAAAATCACTATTTCACATAAGTTTATGGCTACAGAAATTCAGAGCTTCGTTCTGTCCTTCTGTTCAACAGTCTGAGCATCTTTGACCTAAGTTATGCATAAGGTAGTTTTTTCACGAGCTCTTTGAGAAGGCAGACACACAGACTCTTTTTCCCTGAGACCTTACATAATGATGTCCCAAAAATGCTTACTGTGAACAAAGCTGTTACCTCCTATGGTTCCTTGCGAAATGAAATGTCTTACGGACTCTCTTAAGAGTCTGGGAAACGAAAGGATGTATTGCTATGTATACACATCTGATTGGTTTTCTATCTACAGGAAACTAAGACACATTTTGACTTAGATATGTGTTGAATAAAAGGTAACACACTCCTGAGCCTAGCTGAGGGCTGCTTTATTGGCCTCTGAGAAAAACACATTTTTTTCAAATGAAGAAGACATTGGTGGCAAGTTTAGGATAGTGTAATTTAAATTTTTTTTAAGATAATCTCTGCCTTCCTATGAAATCTATAATGATAGCACTGGACTAAGGGATAATGAGCCTAACATGAAAAAATAGAGGGCATACTGAAAAACAGCTGCTTGAGCTTATTTGAAACTATGTATACAGTCAAAAAATTGTAACAATTTATCTGTCTATAGCATGTCAGATAATTTCTAGGTCAAAACCAAAATGAAAGACCAGAATTCCTACTACAGCAAAATTCTTCATTATGCTCCACTGTAACATGGTAATTTTTGGAATTACTATTGCATAGAATAAATATTCTCCTATCTATCAGGGTTTCAAGCTCATTAGTGAAGAGACCTGATCCAATGCCAAATGGAAGCAATGGAAAAACTAGGACAGACTTGAGTGAGAGCTGAAACAGTCCTGGGAGGAGGAAGCCTGTTGTGAATAAAGGTGCTTTCTTATGGTATGGCTTTCCTTGAATTGATGCGTATTTCCACAATTAAAACTGTTTTCATAACCGAGGTACATCAACTGCTGTGGGCCTTAATGAAGCAGATAACCTGAAGGGTCCTACATTACTTTCTTTGCTCTGTGGCAAAAGTATGGTTGCTACATCCCAAGTAATCTACTCGCAACTACTTTCTGAAGGGCTTTTAGCTATATTCTTGAAAGAAACAGTGAGAAGAGAGACAACAAATATTTAGAATTAAAGTGTATCATTTGAATATCAAAATAGGATAGTGAGAAGAAAGTTGGCAAAAATAATGCAAATCTCGCTAGTATTTTCTACAGGAGAGAGATCAGAACAGTTCAAGGTCCTTAATTTTCATACACATACACTGAAATAATTTTAGGTTCATTCTTTCTGAAATTATACTTTCTTCCGTCCCACAATCCGATTGGTATCATCAATTCGGTACTGGTGCAGTGGAATGGAATTGATGACACAGGAGGATCCTTGCCCAACCTAAACGAGTCTATGTAATCAATTTTTTAGCTAACACAGATTTTCCTGCCCCTCTGGTAATCCTTGCTATGCAGGATATGTCCCTTTCTTAAGGGAAGAGATATTCCTCACGTTCAAAAAAACACAACCCTTTGAATGCAAATAAAATGACTAATGCTTCTTTAAGCTCATAGTGGTTCCATGCAGTAACTTAAATGAGAGGCTATTAGTTCATCTGTAACTGAAAACCAAAACCAGATGGATTAGTTTGTAAGAGTTCTCACAAAATACAGCTATGAGTTATGGTCATGGTGGAGAATACATTTTTCAGTTGCCTTCTTTCAAGCTTCTCTTTCAGCCATTTCATTACACTAGGCTTTTAGAAAATTTTTGCATCTAATCTCTTCTAAAAGGTCTTGCTGAGTACGAGGGAAGGAACAGATGTTATTTTCAAATGTAAAAATGTAGCTAAAAGATGAAACACAAGTTTGCTAGGGACAGTTGGTAAACCCTACATGTTCTACTACTCTCTCTCCTGTCAAAGAGAAGCCAAATCTGAAATACAGTTATAACAACAGGAAAAAGAGATATTAGTCTCATTTTAAAAGCATATTGTTCTTTTTGAGTCTTTGCATGAATTTAGGACTAAACAATTAATATGATGGTGCCGGCTGTTCATTGTTCTCTGTGTGCACATGAACATGCCTAGCGAAACAAACTCATCAAAGAAATTTGGCATAAAGATACCAACATCGTAAGGGGCTTTATCAGAAAGGAGGCAGCCAGATATCCAGCTTGGTCAGGACAGTACAATTGTACGCACGCCAAGAAGCACAACTTCATATGCGTAAGGAAATTTTAACGGGAAAATGGCATATATTGCATTTCAACTCATAAACGCACTTTTTTTGTTGTAAAGAGCTTCTGCTATGAGAGTTCTGGCAGCAGAAGTGTGCTTTGAGTCCCACTCCTGTTCACACTGGAGTCAGTGGGAAGGCCTCCGCTCCTGTCAGCGAGACAGTGGATTTGTTGGATCGTTCAGCATGTTTTAAGAACACTTTAGCCCCTCTCTGTGGCAGTGTGCTCCCTGCCTGCCACCTCTGCTTAAGCAACAGCCAGCAGTGCTAGTCGTCATGGCTGCATCTGGCTAAAGTCAGGATCTTGGGAGACAACACCACAATAGCTGAAGGCTGTAAATCTTGCTCAACAGATGAGAGCTAGTTGAGCATGTGCTAACCAAAATACGGCTAGTATGCAAACATGACTATAAGTCAATTATCTTACTCCATAAAGAGTGGACAGCCCAGGGCCCATTGGGCTCTCCTGCACAGCAACGAGCTGCACGACAGGATCTCCCCTTGAGTAGGGACGCCTCTCAAGGTTACTCCTCAAGGCTGAGAGAATCCTTATAGTATCAGATACTTGGTAAGCGAATTGGGGAAAAGCGTTGAAACACTGAAATCTTAGCTAAGTGACAAGAAGGATTGATTGTGCACATACACAATCCTTCAGACATAAACCATTGACCAAGTCTGGGACTAGGAGTGGATATAGCCGCACCCAGACTCCTCTCTGAAAGGAGTTTAGAAAGCAAGGGGGGCCTTTCTGAACCTTGTGCCTCAACAAGAGGATCTTCTTACCCCTTTATTACACATAAACCGTTGACCAAGTCTGGGATTAGGATTGGATCCAGCCGCACCTAGACTCCTCTCCGAGAAGGAGTTTAGAAAGCAAGGGGGGGCCTTTCTGAACCTTGTGACTCAGCGGGAGGGTCTCCCTGACAGTTTGTCTGACCCTGTCCTCTATGCAGTACATACATAACCAAGCGTACCTTGCCATAGAGTCTTGTGAAACCACTGTCTCATTTACTATCAAACTTTGTTCAATCGCTGGTTTATATCAATAAACATATTGCTACTTCTCTCTTACAAGTGAAGTACATCACTCCATCTGCGACACTCAAACTTCTTTGACTCCGATAAGCAGCACAGGTGCACAGACCCTGACAGAAATTGCTGAACAGGTTCATCAGGACTCATCATACCAACATCTTTCCACTATACAATACGCCTCAACTGTAACTGTTACGGTAACTGCCTGCCTCAACCCTCAGCTGTTAGGGTAACTGCCATGCCTGTTTTGGTCTACTGGGACTTTGGCCTTTGCTTGGTCTACTGGGACTATCAAGTAGTGTCCCACTACTGAACTTTGGAGCTAGCAAGCTGAATCAAACTTCACTTATTGTATTATAAAATATGAATCTTGGATACATACCTATTATCAGCTTCATTGGTTTTATTGGGGATGCAGATCTCTATCTACAGGACTGAGATACTAAACAGCCATTAAATCGAGAGGAAGTTTTGATTCTGACTAGCCTCACTTTTATTTAAAAGGAAATAATGCAGTCTGGACGGTGTCACTTTGGAGGGCTATTCAGTCTCCCAAGCTGTTACCTTTATTACACATAGCTAAGCTGATTCCCGTCATAACCTATGGAAAGACTGCCGGCATCTTCTGTGAAAGATGCACTATATCCTTTTCAAGCTCTCAAATGAAACAAGACACAATGCATGTGATTCCTCTCACCTAACTTCAAAGACTGAATTAAACTAAGTATCAGTGCAGATGATTGTGATTTTTAACACCTTAACGTATTCAAGACATCTGCAAAGGGCTGCCAGGAACAACAGGGCATATGAGAGAGCTACACCCTTCTGGAGTGTCAGTGCTCTTTTGCAGACCAGGTGGAATAACCTGGAGCAGCTCAAATGGCAGTAGATCCATATGTATGCACTGAACTGAGTCCTAAATAGTTGCAATGTACATGTCTACATATAACTCAAGTGTCCAGGCTAATCTTAACATCAATAGAGTCAATATACCAGTAAAATAAAGAGAATTATTTGTCTGATCTGAAAGTAGACACCCACACTTGATCAAATAAATTGCACCTTAAACTCCATTGATGATAACTCATCAAATGAACTAAACGTTCTGCTCTTCTGTAACTCGAACTTCATAACAGGAGAAATAGCTAAAGAGCCTTTGTTTTGTGGTTGACCACTGACACTGCGCTGAAGTTTCCATTTCTCTGCCAGTGCCTCCAGATTGATACATATGGATTTTCTCTCCTCACAGAACTGCTATGGCTCTCCAGCCATAATATTTTCCATTTGCTGTATCTCCCCCAAATTGAGTAAAGCTGTTTCAGTTTAACAATAGACTAGGGAGATCTAAGAGGGAGCTGTCAGACTGAAGATAGACTTTTTAATAAGACATCTAAGTTTCCTAAACATTTTGCATTTGTACATACTCTGAAAATTTTAGTCTGCTTGTATAATAAAGAACCTAGTTATTGGCTGTTGATTTAGTTTCTTAAATTGTAAGGCACTTTCTTCAAGTCAGCCACTAGACAAACCTAGGTGATGATCTCTCCAGATCTTGTAAAGCAATGCAGGCTCAGAGTGGCTAAAATCTGAACGGAAGCTGTGATCTCGAAGAACTGCCAGGTGCTGCAGTGAAATGGTGGTAGTGATTCAGAAGATGGCAGTCTTCCCTCCAAGTCAGCATCAAACCAGTGCCTGACATGCATCAAAGAGGCACTGTACTGCTGAGAAATTAAACCAGACTCTTGGTGACTTGTGGTCAATCAAAGATCTCACAGAACATTTCACAAGGGGAAAGACATTAACCTCAGTGTCCTGGCCAGATTATACAGTATTAGTAAAAACAAGTCTAGAACGTTTTGGGTCTAGTTTTGCATTCCTCACTCCGAGTTAGGTGCCAGGATCTGTTCTGGTGCCCTCTGAATTCAAATGAGTTCTATATCAACTAAAAGCTGCATCAAATTTGGCCCTAGAATCAGTTCCCTTCTAGAACTGCTGTCAGCTGTGCACTGGGAAATTCACCAGAAGCAGATGGGCTTTTGTTCTGATTTGGGTTTGATGCTGTCAGGTGAGTGGGAGTTATCTGAACTCCAAAGACAGATGTGGGAATCAAACAGCAACTTAAATCCCAAGTGATTCTGTCCACAAACAGATGTTTTTAGACCATTGCGATTAAAAAGCCTGCATAAGAAAGCATCAATTATGATAGAAAACAGATTGTTGGCACCTAGTGCATTTCAAGAAAAGAGCGTTACAAAAATGGGGAAAAAAACATTTTAGTGTTGCTAAATCACATTTACTTACTAAATAGTGATACCAGAATAGTTGCCTTTTGTTGATAAAAACATTTCAACATGATAAATGCTTTCATCTAAAAGTTTTTGTAAAATATATTGTACCACGTGGAATACTTGAGAGGAGAAAGAAAAGGGAGGACAAGCTGGTTTATATATGAACAAGCAAAACTTTTGCAATATCTTGAGTATGTGATATATAAGGACAAATATCATCACAATTCAATGGGTTGGCTATACCCTGGGGACTGGATACAGACTTGACTGATTAGTTTGGCAAACTAAAATTTTAGGATATTTCCACTAAGTGCCAGAGATACCAGTGTGAATTTGCACTGAAAGGCAGAACTTGTCCCTAAGCTATCTAACATACACCTTTAGGAGCAGTTTTTTTCATTATTCCATGGAATATTTAGCCATTCACAAAACTTTCCAGCCTGACATGAAACAGTATAAAATGAGATCCTTATAGAGAATCCGTGGGAAAGTTAGCTATAGATTGAAAAGGGACTGATCTAACTTGAACAAATCATATAATTTATTTGAGTGAAGTTCATCGCATCCAAGTCAGACATCTGAGATAACAGTCACCTCTTTAAATGTGGGGGGTGAAGGAAGCAGGGGGGGAATGGAGAGAGAGGAGAAGACAGATTCTTCAAGAAGCCAGATGGGAAGACAAAGGAGAGGTTAAACAATGTAGCTCTGATGAGACAACCTCTCAAGAACTTGTGGAAGTCGCTATCGATAGATTAGATGAGGAGCCAAGAAGAGCTGGTATGGATGAGGTAAAAAGAAATAACAGTATTTCTAGAGACTGGGATGGGAATGAGAAGTTTGAATTTCAAGGGAGGAGAATTAATGTATAATGAGAGGGCAGTGGTAGGGAGGAGTCAAGCAGTGGGCCTACTGGGAATATTTAAAGGAAATGAGGGAGTAACACTGCAAAAACGGCAGAGTTCTGCACCAACTGCAAATACCTCTATGAAGACAGTCTAAAAGATATCTATCATCTTCTTCTTAATCCTTGCTGTTTCATATAAGTAAAAATTAAGCCGTTACTGCTATAAGTTACTGTGATACATGGTCTACATAGTGGCTCCCAAACATTGATCTTGCTATGTGCTGGTTTTGGCATAAACAAAAACATTGTCTTGCTACTTCTTACACACACACACACAAAAAATCAATATAGTGGAATTTTATAGTATAGGTTGATTTTAGAACTTACCTACCAGATAGAATGTCACAGAAAGGGCTGGAAGGGAGATACCCATTTTTAAAAAAATCCTGTCCCTGAGGGAGGGATAGTTGTTTGTCACTGTTAGAATGCTGAGCACAAATACTGTGTAGCAGAAAAAGTGTACATATTTACAGGACTTTACTAGACTTATCCCATGGAGCTGAGTATCCTAAACACTAGACTGTAGAAACCATCTCCCGTTTGGACCCTTGCACTTTTATGAAAATGGTGGGAGCTCTCAACAACAATAGCTTGTCTAAAAAAAAAGGGGGGGAGATGCAGGCTGAAAATCCCTCTGAGTGAGAATGGTCCAGAATTCTGTTCCTTGGTTCCAGGATGAGTTCTCCAATCAATATATTGCTATATAAAACATGACCAAATCTTCTCCTCCAGCAGAGCTTCTGAAGAGAAGAATTAGTCAAATGTGCAGTCAAAGATGACACCCAGATGCCTAAGCGCAGAAGCAATTTCAGTCCTGAATTTGTTACACTGCAGAGACTTCCAGCCAACAATGTCACACTCGGCCTGTTTCAGAAATTTTCAGCTATCTGCTTGTGAGGAATTCCATCTCCTCTCAGTTGCCCATTTCTTTGTGGCACTGGTGTCAAACACCTCCTCTACCGCCTTTGAAAACTGAAACTCACCTTAATCCTACTAACAGAGGATTTGTGGGTTAGTGCAGTGCCCTCTTCCTTCTGTATGAATAGTCAGAAGGGCTGGGGACAGGGGGACTGGACCATAAAGCTCTGAGACTCTTTGAGCGGACTGGATGGCAGCTCAATGAAGAAAAATGCATGCCATTTGGGACCCAACTGGTTCACTGCTGTTGTTCCTGAATACCAAGAAACTGGCAGATCCATTAAAGAACTTGTCCTTCCAACTCATCCTGCCAAAAAACATCCAAAATTAAAAAGTTTGTCTGTGGACAAGCTTCATGAGTCTGTGTACTTCAGCAGATGGAATTTTTGAATCCTTGTTTTCTCTTGCAACAATGAACATCACATTATTTAAGTTTCTTTTCAGAATTGATCTCAACTGCAAATACTGATACATTTGTCTTGTTCTCTTCCATATGTAGTCACTGCTCTTTCCTAACAACTCTGAAACGCAGCTGCTCCATGACAAGTAAAGGATGAGAAAACAGGCATGCATGACTCCTTGACTAGTAAAATTTTCCAAAGACTGGGCCAGGAGCACACAGAAGTCCTGGGGATAGCAGTAAATATACATTCCCTTGGGTTCTTTGGAGTGGAGAGAAGGCAAGCATCTCCTCTTTTTCCTCCCTCACATAAAAAAATACCCTTAAGGTCTGCATGTTTCCAAATACATTTTATGCTCTGATTTCACTGCAGTAATATAATTCAGTAATTTCATCATGCAAATTCCTCTAACCTACAGCGCTCATTATTTGCTCTTCTTTTATCCAGCCATTACAAAAAAAAAAAAAAAAGTTAGTTTAAACCTATTTGGTTAAAGCATGTTGATACAAATAATTTGGTGAGAATACTGATTAAACCAATTTTTTCATCATGAAAAACTGCAGGAGCTTCCATATACAAGGCAGCTCTTGGCCCTGAATGGAAGAGGAGTGTGAAGCAGACACGAACGAGGTACAACACCCATCTGTCTTTCAGTGTGGCTTTGATAACGGTAAGTAGAATTTCAACAGGCATCTATGTAGAGGGGGTGGCAAGCAGAGAGCCTTGTCATGACCGCTAGTGAGCTTTCACAGATAGTCACCCATGGAGACAAACCAGAGAAATGTGATTAATGAGCTGGAATAACATGATCTTGACGAGTACTGTAGTTTGTGCTACAATGTTTCTTCACACTGCACACATCTGTCACAAACAGGCTCATGAAATCATTTGCTGTTTGCTTTATCTGCAGAAACATTCTTTGTGTGCTGACATCATACAAAACGTGCCAGGGTAAGCAAATAAAACCCTATGGTCTAACAGTAACACCTGTCTTCTTAACTTGCCTTGGCCACAGGGCTAAGCTGATAAAAATGCCCATAGCTTGGCTGAGGAGGTCTAACGACCATCTTTGCAGTCTACCCCTTTCACTCAAAGTTAGTCTGAGTCACAGAGTTAGGCAGAGAGTTCCAGTTTAAAATGTCATAGTGGTGACAGGATGAGAGAAAACTGCTGCTTCCAAATCAGCAGCACCATCTAGCGTGAGAAGTGTCAGTTCAGACCTGCTCTATTCTTCTCCAACGATCTGTTTTAAGTCACCACAAATGAGAGGGCACTGGCCCTTTGGACTGACCTGGAAAGACCACACTTATGTTCTTATCTTCTCTACACTTGGTCCATTGCTCTCCACTTCATGGTTTCACTCATCCTATCAACCTCCCTTCCCTGGCTTTTGAGTTCGACTAGCTCCTCTCTTCTGCCATCACTCAGCCTCCACAGGCAAAATGCAGGCAGTGTTCTAATTTTCCTCACTGTGCTTATATTGTCTTTTTAATTCCTCAGAAGTAGTTCTACTCACCTTCAAGTTCTCGGCCTCTAACTTACACCAAAGTTTCCAAGTCTTACCATTCTATGGCAAAGTTTGAAAATATTTGTTTTTTCTTAAAACGTTAACTAGTGCAGTAATTCAAGTCTCCATTCCACAATAAAACAATTTTCTAGCTCTCATTTCATAGAGCAAAGCTCAAAAACACAACTCCAGGCTTATAAAAAGAAGGCACTAAAGAGAAACAAAATATAGATGATTATTAATTTTAAAATTAGTAATTAGAAAAACGCTCAGGAGTTTGAAAACTTGAGGTTGGCAAGACTCCTAAACCCACCTTTCTGCAGCAGTCTTCCTTTGGACTGATTGTTTAATGCGATAAATTTGATGAGAAAAACATCGTGCACTCTAGGCAAGCATCATTTTTATGGTAAATCCCCATACCTTTCCCAAGTGAAACTGAACAAGATATCCTTTTGTGGATTAAGTAGAATAAAGCTTTCTTCATGAATTTAAACTTTTTTACTCTGATCTTAAGAACTAATTCTATATTTGTTTCTGTAATTAATTCTACAATTCTGTTTCAGCCTTCCAATTCTCATCCCTCTTGGCACCCACTGTGCAGACCCTCTCACGGAAAGAGTGGCTGATATCCAGCAACATCCACACCACCCTTCTACAACGCCAAGCCACCATAAAAAGATTCATAAAATCTGCAGGCCCCTGAGCCTTGTTACTCTGCCAGTAAGGAAAAAAACAGTCACAGAAAATGGGATGGTATCAACAAGAAAAATTAGGGAAGAGATGGAAGACAGAAAGAGGTTGATTTTGTGAAATTTTAGAGAATATCCACAGTTATACACTGAATGCCTAGTGATACCAATACCAATGATGATAGTACAAAGGGAACAATTTGGATTAATACAAGGAATTTGCAGATTTAAAAGAGTAGCTCATTTACGAGAAGTCTTTTCTTACTTGCTGAATAGAATATAATATAATACACTTGTTAGACCTCTATTCACAGTACATCCTCCTATTGGCAAGATTCTCTAATCTTGCCCATCTTTCCAGGAGATAATATATGCTATCTAGAGGAAATGTTTCTCTTCCCATCCTGTCCTCCCATCTGTTATATATTTCTCTTTGATCTCCCCACCCTCAGCACTTTATCTTCTGATCACCCCTAGACCTCAAACTCTAGCTGTACAACCATTTTCACTTGCAATCTCACTGTATTTCTCTTTGGGTTCTGCCTTGTGGTATTATCATACTACTGAAACCACTAGTCTGCAGTAGTCTTAACTGAATCCTTCTTCATCTCTAATTCTAATCCACCTCTTTCTTTCTTTTTTCTTGAGATCTGAGTGAGTTTCCTAAATTCGTTATAGAACGTCTGCTACCTGATTACATACTCTTTAATCAGGCAGATTGCCTGCACTATGGTCACAAAATCAGAAAAAAAGTAGGGAGGGAGTCCAAGATCCCACCTACCCAAGACAGGATCAGTTCTTTCTAGAGTAATTTCTGAACAATAACTGCGTAAGCTTTCTTGTAAAGGCAGCCTTAAAAACCAAAGAGATTCCACATCCTCTCCACAAAACTCAGTTCCAATGCTTTGCTGTCTTTATATTTTAAAGTATCAATCCCTTTATATTTAAAAAGATCTTTGTAGTACCAGTCCTAAAGTTCCCTAGCAGTATTTTGAGTCTTTTTCTTCTTGAGCTGTCCCAATGAACATGGAGAACAGCTTGTTACCCTCTTCTTTCAGCAACCTTTTACATATTTGAATACTCTTATCATGTCCCTTTTCTGTCTTCTTTTGGTTTAGACTAAACAATTTCAGATCTTTCAAGCTCAGCTTTAAGGCATATTTCTAAACCTCCAATGATTTTACACTCTTGGGGATTCTCTCCAACCTGTTCATGTCATTTTTGAAATGGCAAATGCAAACCTAGGCACAGAATTCCAACTGAGACCTTACCAGACCATACCAAAGAGGAAATATGAGGGGTGGGGTTTGGGGTGGTGGTGTAAGATATAAAAAAGGTTCTTCGTATTTCAACAAGAGGGAGAGGCTTGGGTGGTTTTGGTGTGGTTTTCCCACCTCCATATGTAGGCTGATGGTTCTCATAAGCTTGAAAACTTCTACGTGGAACTGTATTGAACGTGACAGTCCCTGTTTCATTACTGGATTGCTCATTACTTGTTCCAAAGCATAGTACTTTGCACTCGACCTTACAGAATTGCATCTTACTTACTGGAAACATTTCTCCATTTTAAAAGGTAACTTAAAATTATTTAAATTTCAAATTTCTATTCTTATGTCTTGCACTCAGCTGCAGTTATAAAAAGAACAGTGCTGGACTCAAGACATGTTCCTATGGAAACGTGTGACATCATTTCAGGTAGGCTCTGAAGGAGTGATGACTCTTTTCGGACAGCAGAATTCCCAGACATTGTACATCATGAAGGTTCATTCAGACTTTAATTTCACTGTTTGCTTACAAAAATATTATCAAAGAGTGTAACAAAAATATTAGCAATGTCAGTATGTACTTATGTGACAGCCACAGCTTTTTCTGAGTCTACAATCCCTATTATTCTATTACAAATGAAATTAGGCTTGTAAAACATGGTACATTATTAATCCTAATGTCCATTACATATTGCTTCATGGACTTCTGGACGCCTATAAGCTGACTTTATTTTCACTCTACTGTGAAGTGCACTTCTAGGTTGCTTCTGACAGTTCATTAAGAGCATTCAAAGGTGAAATGTATTGGGTCCAGCCGAGTAGAAAACATCTAAAAGTGACTTTCCTGTTCACTCATTCAATTCAAATTCATTACTCTAACGCACTGTATTCTTTTTGCATGTGGCAGGATCTTGCAGGGTATGTATATTCACAGGGACACATCAGCTGGGATGAAGTTACTCGAGATTCCAGGCAGTTGTTCAATAGCAAAGCAGAGCACTGAGCAGAGGGAAGCAAAATCCTATTTACATTTGTATGTTTTCCTCCGATTCACTATAGCCATTCATTAGAAGAATAAGGAGTTTCTATGATTCATGATCATTTCAATGTGACTGTTGGTTTCACAAATTCGAATCACACACACAAGTCTACAAGGTAGGTCCAGTGTGGGTCTGGCATCACATCTTGTCTGAATAACTCAAAGAAGTGTGGTTTGAATTGAAGGAAATTTCTCTTTCTTTCAGACAGCCCCACACATAGTGAACTGACAGCAGTTGTTATCACTGTGTCTCTCTTTTGAGAGCTAATAGGAGGTAAGGAACAATACAGCAGTACTTTTAGAGAACTACAAACTTAGCTATCCTGCTGAGCAGTGACCTTGGCCTTAGGTCTGCCTAGTCCACCTAAACTCTCTCAGCAGCTAGCTGAGCTCGCATGTTGCAGCTTCAGAGCTGGTAGCTCTTCCCACACAATGTTTGTGTCATATTAATGGAGCAGCATGGAAGCCCCAACAGGAAGGTGGGCTGCAAAGCAGGAAATCTGCATGTAACAATAAGTGTGATATTTTTTGTCATCTTGCTTCTGCACAAAACTAAGGCTTCTAACACTATATGTAAGAAAACTCAAATGTTCCAGAGCATTTACCTTCAACACTAAAACACCAAAACTGAGTCTGCTCTTGACCAGGAAGATCCAGAAAATTGAATCTGAGTCTTCAGCTCAGAAAAAATTACCAAAATTTTTGTTATTGGATCTTGTGGAGGGGAAATCCAAAGGGGTCTTTTCTTTCCCTCTTTCATTCTCCACTCTTCCCTCTTCAAATACACATTTTGACCATATCTAGCCCCATCTCCTTATACACACCCTCACACATCAAACAGCTCTTCCAAACACAAGCCGTCATGCTTTGTTCCTCTGGATCTTTCTCTTTTATGAATCAGTATTTTCTGATACGCTTTTTTTGTTGTTTTGTTGTTCTCAAACACCTGCTCAAATATACACTTACCTTTTCCCTGCAGACCTTATGTTTAGTTGGAGATACAATTCCCCCTTTTACAGCTAGAAAAGGCCCTGTTAAGACTGTGACAGAATTTAAAGCATATGATTCCTGGGCCAGTTCTGTTATTAACGGTCTGAATTCCCTCCCCTTAAACATACCAACACAAACTGTTCTTTTGGCTAGAAACAGAGTTGAGAACACAGCAGGCTGTGGCATTTCCTTCAAATAATCCTGTCTCTGTGCCAAAAGCCTACCTTTTTTCTCTTGCACCAAATGCAATGAGTTCAGAGTAGCTGTGTCTCGTGTTAGAGGAGAAGAAACTCTTGATTTTTTAATTTGCTTTCAGTATACTTTGAGAGTATTTCTTGAATACATTTTTAGACTCATTAATGCTTCCTAAAATTATTTATTGGCATGAGTTTGAGCAGAACACAAGAAAAATGACCCCTGCTTTTCTCCTACTGTTAGTGGATGGGAGAAAGAGAAAGAAAGTATCTTTCTAAAGTACAGCTTGCCTGGCTTATGAAGGCAGCCAAGAAAGTTCTCACTTGGTTTGAACTGATGTGTTTGTAAAAGCCTTATTTCTCCTCCCACCCCTTCTTTTCTCCTGCAATGTCCAGTCTTGAAAACAAACTGACAGATGTTCTTTTGGATCAGCTTGTGAGATTTGGAATGTCAGGAGTGCAAACAGACTTTAGCTGTTCAGTTCAGGAAATGAGATGCAGACAATCTGATAAATAAACAATGTTTATTACTCCAGTTTAAAGTGTGCTTTGGATTTCTTTTCAAAATAGTCCTATGAGGAACTGAGGATGAACATTAAACATGTGCTCCTAATTTGGAGACCTCAATGGCGAAGTCAGAGTGGTCTTCAACTTCCACAATTTATATAGTGAGGTTATAACAGAAGTGAATGTTTCTGAACTTTAACCATATTAAAGAAACGATAACAAGAAATTTGAATTGCATAGAAATTCACTCCTAAGAAACTTGTAAGACTTATGAATACACAGAGATGAATTAGAATAACAGAAATTAGGACAGTGTGTGAATTAGAATACTTTGCGATTTGAACTGAAAGACAGATTCAAATCAGCTGATACATAATTACCCGGTTTGGATTGGAACAAGACAGAGTGGAAAATACTCTTACACTCATGCAAATAAGTATGCATTTTAATGGTTACGGGGTCATAAATTTAGATTTATAAATCATCCAAATGGCACTTCCTTTACCAGCAGCATGTAGATCCCTAGCACAGCACTAAAATAAGGCATCATTTCACTATCAATTCTGTGCAGTATCATGCGCAAACCTACTTCTCTGTCACAGCTACATGGACTACCCAGACCAGAAAAGACCAGTATCCATGGCCCAAATGACACACATACAGCCAGGCAGAAGTAGGAACAACCGGGGACCATAAACCTGCCCTGCATGCACACCAGGAGATGCAAATAAGCACATGCAGAAGGGCAATTAACTTCATAAAAAAGCCAGTGAGGACTTTTTTCCTGTTCTGAGAAAGGGAAGAAGAGAGCTTAGAATTCAGTAGGTGAATTTTAGAGCACACTCCTGATGTTCTTTTAAGGACATGGTGACTACATGCTTCACTGTCCTTTGGGATTTGCATAAAATTGCAACTTGGCCCTCAAGAGAGAAGACAGAGACCCACTGAGTCACCAGTAACATTTCCTGCATTGCTTTGGATTTGTCTTGAGGCACCTCCCTTCCAGCTATGCAGTAAGCATCATTTCCACCAGACAGAGGTGATTCAGAACCCACGAAACGGTCATTTTTCCAACTGATGGAGAGCTATTACTGAATGAGTTATCACTTGTATAGGTTTTAGTGCCACATTTGAATTTTGAATGAATTCAAATTCTAGTGAAAGGTGTTCAACAAGTAGCACCAAGTCATGAACCCTCTTACTCAATATCCCCAAGAGGAAAACCCAATACTTGGTGTGACTTCAATGTTTTTCCTAGCCTTACTCTCTGTATCATTCTCTTTTTTTGAAATAATTAATTTTGAAAGAAAAAAAATGGTTGCAGAGACTGAGGTATCCTTTATATTTCTTCATTTTATCTTCTATAATAAACAGCAGCCTGATCAGTACTCCTCAGAATACAATTAGTACCCATTCCTAGCAGCAGCAGTATCATACATATGCTTATCTGAGCGAAATTATGTCATCTGTTTTATTTTGGCTACGAGACAACAGTTAGCAGAAAATAACTTTCTGATTTTTTATTATTCTAAATTAATGAGATGCAGACTGATAAGCTAATTATGAAAGATTCTGTGAAACTCCTTACACTCATCCTAGATTGCAAACTCTTCAGTTGAGGTTGCTCTATTTATCTGTTCATATTCATCCTGTTTTCTTATAACCTGTTTGAAGTCTCCAAGTGTGACTACAGAAAGAGATACCTAATAGGAACACCAATACAGCTATGAAAGATTCTGTAGTCTAACAGCAGTAACTCAAAGACTGCTATTTGTAACTTGAAACATTTTCCTCAACTTTTTCTTTGTAATTAAGGTCATCATAAATAATAAAAATACTCATTTTACATACACACAGGGCTCTTGTTTCTTTCTGACCCCTGTTAAAGACCCAACACTTTTCATTTTTATTAGTCTCCTGTTTCCTTAAAGGGCAAGCTGATATCAAAACATAGACATTTTCCATATTTCAGATATTACACTATAAATAATTAATTAACCTTACCTTTCAAAAAAGTGACGAGATGTGTTCTACAGCCAAATTTTACAGTCTTCTCATCACAAGACATGTAATGTCTTTAGGTATAATGTATACCTTCTTTTTCCATAAGTGAGACTGAAGCTGTTTGGAGAATCCAGTCTTGGACAAACTCTGTCCCTATAATGGAGGAAACAATAAAACACTAACTGTAGTGGGGATTCTGGATACTGCCTACTGCATTCAAGAGATTCTTACTTAGAAGACAACATCATAATTTCTCCCTTTTTATGACCCTATAGCCAGATGCATCTGGTCAGCAAATAGTGCCTACTTAAACCTGGTCCAGGGGATCCCATCACGAGAAAGCCCAAGATGGTACCTTACAGGATTGCATGAGTTTTATCCCTTGCATGAAAAAGAGGGAAGGGGGAACTGCAGGCAGAAGTCAAGGTTGGAGATGTCATATGCAGCAAGAAAGGCTTGCCAAGTTTGGTACAGTGTCCGGGTGAGCTATGTCAGAGGTCTTTCTCCTTAAGTCAGCTCAACTTTTCCGGAAGCCAGCTCAACGTATACGTAGGTTAATTAATTTGAAAGTTACTAGTCACTACCTCAGAGCAAACGTGTTTTGTTGATAAGGATGGCACATACGGGCAAGGTTTACTCTGCATGTTATGAAGACTGTGTGGGTGACTACTTAACAGGGCTTGACAGATGCTTTGTTCCACCTGACAGTGCTACTGAATACTTTGGGATTAAGAATAGATTAAAACCCCCCAGAATCTCATGAGTTACGGCTTTGGCAATACTTTCAATTAATAGTATACAGAAGCTACCAAATCTTTTGTTGCAGTAAATGATGGTGGGGAGTCCAGTGGATCCCCTTTGGATGTCGGAAAGCGTTTTGTGCAACTTGCCGTGATGCCATGTATGAGCGAGTGGCTACCAGGGATATGTCCAGCTCCATGTGTCTCGGCTTCATCACCTGCGACAAGGGATTCACGTCCAAGTGTTGCTGTGTTTAATATCACAACAGGGGCCCACTCCCAATTATCCTTTGGCACTAGTGACGAAGGTCTTTACTAATGCTGACAGCATTACAGATGAGGGTGAGGGAGGACAAAATGGCTGCCAGCTTTCTACCTCCAGCTTTCGCAGAGGTCACAACCACCCTGTTACGCGTACGTATTTCCTTGTTTTTAGCCCACCTTGCTCACCCCCAGCTGCTGGTGTCGAGCGGACGGCCGCAGCCAGCTGCCTCTCGGCCTCTCCCCCCTCGGGGCGGTGATTTACCAGAGGACGGGCGGTTCCCGTCCCACAGCTGAGGGGAGCCGGCCCTCCCCGCTCTGCCCGCCCCTAGGGAGCCTGCCCTACCCGGGCCGGCCCGCCTGAGGGCTCCCCTTCAGACAGGCCCTCCCCGGCCTGTCGGCCCGCCCGGGGGGAGCCATCCCTCCCCGGCCGGGGTGGGGCCTGGCGCTCCCTGCCGCCGCGGAGCTCCCGCGGCTACTGCTGGAGGCGGCGGCGGCGCCGGCGCCGGGCACGTCCTCCATATAACCCTGCTGCTCGGCTGGGGCTGCCCTCATCGCTTCCCGCGGCCGGCTGGGGACGGCGCTCACCTTGCGCGGCAGCTTGGCCATGGCTCGGCGCCTCAGCGCTGCAAGCTAGTCCCGGGAGCAGCTGAGCTGCCGCACCTCGGACGGACTGAGCTGGCCTTCACTCCGCGGCTTTACGCTCCAGCCTCCTTCCTTCCATCTGCTGCTCTTTCCCCCGCCGTCTGCAGAAGCTCTGCTCGGGGCAGAAGAACCTTCCCCTCCCGCGTGTGTAAAGCCCGACTTTCCCTTCCCTCGCTGCACCGCGATTGCACCTTCCCCGCCTCCTCCCCTCGGGCCGGGCGCGCTCGCACCCCTTCTCCGCCGCTCTCCTCGCCGGCAGCCCGCCGAGGATGCGGGTGTCGCTGCTGAGTCCGTTGCTCCTGCTCTCCCTCGGCTGCAGCCCAGGCGCCGCGGAGCTCTCGGCTGCCCGAGCCAAGTGCCCGACCCGCTGCGATGTCTCCAAGTGCCCCAGCCCCAGCTGCCCCAGCGGCTATGTCCCCGACCGCTGCAACTGCTGCCTCATCTGCGCCGCGGGCGAGGGGGACTCCTGCGGCCGCAAGGAGGACCCGCCCTGCGGGGACAGTCTCGACTGCCGTTACCCCATGGGCAAGCGCTTCGCCAAGGGGGTCTGCCAGTGCAGGCTCAGCGCCCAGGTGTGCGGCAGCGACGGCCGGACCTACGACAACATCTGCCAGCTGAAGGCGGTGAGCCGCAAGGCGCTGCAGCACGGCCTGCCCGCCGTCGCCCAGGTCCAGAAGGGAGCCTGTGAATCGGGTAGGAGCATGATGGGCCCTGCAGTGGTGCAGAGGGCGGCGGGTGGGCAGAGCAGGGGCGTGCTGGTTTCCAGGCTTAGAAAAATCATGAGCGTCGGTGACCTGGGAAGACTGGGGGGCCCCAGGGACTGTAAGAGGCTACAAGGTCAGGCACCTCGCCCGGCTGCCAGCGATCGCTGTGGCGTGGGAAAGGGGTGCTCAGGTCCTTTCTAAACGGCAAAAATCCTCCTCCTTGATCCTCAGTGTGGGCTGGAGGCTCAGGAAGGTTTCCCCTCCGTAACACGGCTGTGGACACCTCGGCCTTGTGCGTGTGGCTGCTGCACCGCTCCTGTGAGCGGGAGGGGAACGTGCTTGACAGCGTGGAAGTGAGCTCGGTGGTGAGTGTTAGGCTGTTGGGGTAGCGCAGCAGTTACGTACTCAGTCATCGCCCGTTCCCAAGGCAGGGTGCTCTGGCAGGGCAGCAGCACAAGCTTGCTCTCGTCCTGCCAACGCCACGTTCGTTTCCTAATGTCGGTGCTCACTGCTGAGGTGTTTCGGTGTCATCGCCCGTGCAGGTTGCACTGCAGGTCCATTGTACCATGGCCAGCACAAGCAGAGCGGGGGCCCGGGAAGGCCTCTGCTGGGCCTTCTCTGGTGGTGTATGGGAGGGTAACTGGGTTCACCTGACAGGCATCTCTAGGCAGCAAATGCCTCTTAAAGCCATGTAGGTCAAACAGGGCAGAAAAAGCACCTAGAACATAGTCTTTTGCCTGTGTTGTTTTCAGAAGACGTTTACTAGTCTTGTAGAGTGCGAAGCAAGGAAAAAATGACTGCGAACCTCCTTTACAGTTGACACTCAGGGTATCAAATGGTCTTCCGTTTGCAGTAATATACTAAGGCCTTTGCTCGGATATTGTGGTATGCTATGGCAGCTTCAGGCTTGATGGTTTAACTTCAGAAAGCTTAATAATCAAGCTGGTAATTAATTTTTTTTTAGTATTAGAATGGGTCACTGTGAAGGTGTTAATGCTGTTAGTATCTTTTCACATACTTAGTGATATGTTATTTTAAGGGTTTGCTTCTGCTACCTTTCTTATAGTGTTGCTGGAAAGAAACATAATATGCATAATGGAGTTTTGAATCATGCATTAGTGTTTCCATTATACCTGGTGAACCATTGACTATCCTGTTTATTCATAGATAGCGAACTTGACAAAATTACTGGGACAGGTCAGAGGGAAAAGGGCTACTGTTGTAGCCTTTCTGTGAATAGGAGACCTTTCATGTATCATAGAATAGATGTATCATATATCCTATCATAGAATATCATATCCCACTCTGGAGAGAAGGTAAACTGTGGTATAGAGATGGAGGAGGTCAAATGATATTCCTGGAGTTCCTTTATGAGTGTCTTGTCAGAGCCAAGAGTTGTTCCAGATGCCAGCCTGGAGCTGCAATGATCAGTCTCTCTAGTATTTTCTAGTTATAAATTGCTGTTTGCCTGTTCCGTTTCACATCAGCATCCATTAGCTTTAATACTCCTAATACTTGGTTGGAACTGGTCCACCTGAAATAATCAGAATGTTTAACCAAAAACGAGTGAGCTAGCCTGCATCTAAGGGCTTACTGACTCCTTCGGGTTTGGTATATATGACATTTTCTTTAAGGAATCCTCCTGAATCTTCTGTTAGTAGGCTTAGGGATTTGGAGCCATAAGGTAGAGGTAACATTTTTTTTTTTAAAGCAAGTATTTTAATGTAAACTTTATTTTGGCTTTATTTTTTTGTCCCAGCAAACCTCAGCTTAGATAAAGCATCTGGTTCTCTCTCAAGGTTTTTTTTTTTTTAATTCAATTCTACAGCTGCACAAACTGAAGCTCAAAGAAACCAAGTGTCTTGCCCAAGGTCAGACTGAGTTGGTGGCTGAGCCAGGAATAGAACTCAATTATGGTATTTTACTTTGTTCAAACAATAACATGCAATGTCTCTGATGAGAGGTTTAGAAGAAAGTCAACAGTTTAGAATTGCTGTTGAGTTTCTCTCTTTTCCCTGTTCTTGAAAGAAATCTGGCCTCAGATGACTCAGAGTTTGAAGGGCTAAGCTAGTTATGAAGTAAGTCCAGTTTTACTTAACCATACATATATTAAAGCAATCCCAGATAACAGTAGCCTTACATAGCGTGACTTAGGCCATTTTCAGAACATGCAGTGGCCCTGAGGAGCAGTTTTTGAAATGTCTCCTCCTGTCGATTTCCAGTTGCTTATGTTGATGCTAAGTTAGGTTCTGGCTGTGATAAACCAAGATAGGCTGAGAGAACTTGGCTGTGGTTTCCTAGTGACAGAAGTTTGGTGAACGAGGATGCATGAAAAAGGAGTAGTAAAGGTGGCAGAAAGGAAGGGAGGAAAGAGGTGCCCGGGATGACTGAGTGGTAATTAAAAAATTGACAGGATTTAAAAAAATTTTTTCCTTGTTGAAGGCCTAGAGTAGCTTGAAGAACACCAGACCAAATTGCAGGCTTTAGATACAGTGTACTAAAGAGGGTATGTACTGCATGGAGATACAGGAACTCAGTCATTGATGTTCTTCAATATGCCTATGCCCTGGAAACTATTACTTACACAGCTAGCCTTATGTATCTGAGCAGACCCATGGACTTCTCTGAGATACTAATAGGAACAGTCCGCAGAACTCCTAGACAAATTTAAACTGTATGCTACAAATATATTTTTTTTTCCCTTTTCAACACTGGATACCTTAATATGTGGGAATTTTCTGAAGCAGCTAGCTTTTTCCTGCCTTCTGTCATCTACTGTGAGGAAGATAACCTATTACAGGCTAGTGTGTAAGTAATGGCATAAACATATGTAGAAGACAACCTCTGTAATCAAAGACGTGTTCTTACAGAGCCCTGCTTCTCCCTGCAGCAAATTTAAGTTTTCACAATGCCACATGCCAATCTATTAAAGTGTCGAACTCCTCACTCAAAGGATTCACAAGGTCACCTGCAGTCTATGGCCAATTTATCTCAGACTCTTTCTTGCACAAAGGGTGTTCGTGATCTCTCAGTACAACTTTCTTAGTGCAGTTAATAATTTCCCTGCGATGTTATTTTGCCAGTGGCTTCTGTGAAGACTGTTCAGATGTCAAAAGAATTGTATTTTCTCACCTAGGATGTGGAAGCAAAAAATTGCTTTTTTTGAGAAATACAGGTGCTATTTTGTCAGTGCAACGAGGAAAACTAAAAGATTGATTAGAAAAGCTTTGAGGAAAGAAGTTCCAGAAAACAAGTGTATTGGCTTTGACACTGACCCTTTGCAGGGTTCTGCCTCACAATGTCTGTCCTCTGTATTTAATTGAAGTCACTCTCAGAAAGTGGTTGTGATGCAAAGCCTCACCCATGTCAGTCAAATCTGTGCAAGATATGAGCCTAAAAGTTCAGTACCCTAAAAGAAGCATTTGAAATACGGTTAATGCATGAGCAGAGTCATTGCACGCAGTTCTATGTGGGGTGTTTGGAGTGTGCCTGTACGTAACTTGAAGATAGAGAGGAACAACTGATCATAAAATTACTTGCATTTCTGAGAAACTGGACCAGTAAGAGATACTGAAGTCTTCTGCTAGTATTATTGTCATTAAAGCCTTACAGCTGCCACCAGCTGTATTTAGGGAAATGCACTGCAAGGTATTGGCTGGAAATGCAAGCTCTAGTCAACATTCCTTTACTGATTGTTTTTCTTATGCCTGAGTTTGTTTTGAGTTCCTGCAGGTGAGGGTGAATGTTGTGTAGTTTTTGGTAAATATTCAGAGCATAGTATTTCAGTGCTTTGTGCAGGATAGCTGACAGGAAAGAGACGTTCTCTTGTGTCTTCTTGTGAGAGTCACTTGAGAGGGAGGCATAACTGGCCTCTGGAGTCAGTGAGGCAGGGAGGTGTCCGTGCTGGAAGCCTTGTGCCAGTCCGTCTCCATCTGGCCGTTGTGATTGCTGCACTGCACAAGAAAGCCACTTCAGCGATGGTTTGCCAAATTGTTTGCGTCTGTGCACAGTAGACATCCATTGTATAAACAAGTTGCCTGAGCCATAATGTGGCATTAAACTGACCAAGGCTTTATGGTCAGTGCACAGCTATGCAACTTGATCTTAATGCTGAATTCATCAGAAAAGCTGCCCGTGAACCTATGTTTCCAGCAGATGTTTCTGTTTTTTAAGCAGAGACGTTATAATCTTTTATTTGTCTTTCATTTCTTTCCATGAAAGCACAGTAGGGACAGTGTTTATCCCTTGTGATCAGATCTGCCAGGTTGCAGTCCTCCCTTAGACATAATAATTTTGCTGAACACGCAGATCTTTTCTGAAGCTGGTTTTAAAAGGGGAACAGCCTTAAACGAATGCATTTCCCAGACTCGCAAATTCTTCATGAACATAAAATTGTAGATTTTAATACAATGGATTGTCTTTAAGAAAGCACTGAATGTGAGTTGATTTAGTACTGCTGGGAGTAAGCTGGCAGATATTCAGAAACTTTCAGTCTTCTGCAAATGTAAATGGGTCTAGCTTTGTCGTCTTCAGTGGGATTACAACAATTTATTTCTGCTGAAATCTTTTTTTATTTCTCTTCGTATGAGGTGAACTCTACAAATTTGTTGGAGTTGTTCCTGATTTACAGCAGTGTTAATGAGATTGGAGCAGGTTTATTGTCTCTGCAAAAAAGTAAATAGAACACTATTAAATGAAGTCATAGCCTGTAGATAACACTAGTATGCAGGAAAAAGCTTAAGGTCATAATAAGGATACTCCTACCTGACAGGCACTTAGCTTTAGCCCTGTAAATCCAATGTAGTAGGAGCCCATAGAACTGAAAATGTAAGATCAAATTTTACAAAATAGGATTAACATCTTTAACTCCAGGTCATGCACTTACATCCAAGTCTGGATTTTGAGTGTTCTGTGAGAGGAGCTAAAGAGCTTCTGAAGATCTAATAACTTAATTTAAACAATAGGAAGGGAGTTCAGGTCTTCTGAAAATCTGGTTGATGTGTGGCTATGGAGCAGATTGGGAAAATCTAGTTCTTTTGATTAAGAAATGTGTAGAAAGCTAAAGACTCACAAAGACATAAATTTGGTTTTGCTTAGAGTACAACCTGGTTGTACAACATTTGATATCTTGGTTATACAACAGATAGTTAATTGGATTAAATTATGGCTCTTTTCCAAGATAAATTAGCTTTGGTTAGTGTGAGATGATGATGGGCATGTAGTAATACCATGGAAAAAATGGATGTTATTGAGACACCTTTGAAAAAATATGTGGCAAATCTCAGTAGGTCAATAGGCCAAAATACACAAAGCTGCTGTAAACTCAGAGCTTTTACGTTCACAGTCCAGCAGGAGGTCTGAGAGCTGTGTGAAACTGCGAGACAGTGAGAGTATCTGTGTGTGGAGGGGGGAAACACAAAAGAAGAATACACGTGTTTAATTTTATGTCTTAGTAAGAACAGGAGCAGCAGCTAGTGTCTACCAACTAATGCAAATTAAAGGATGGATTGAAGGCCTGACAAAGCCTTGATTCTACTACTACAGTTAACACTTGTTTTCAGGGTGACCTTACACAACTTGCACAATGTTGGATGCTGCTTTCTTCTTCAGTTTCTCAGGCTGTAATTCCTCACTTTTGAAGTGTATTAAGAAGTTCTTGTGAAAACCAACAGTTTAATAATTGTGCACTAAAATGTTGTTAATAATAACAACTTAACATTTCAGTTCCCTTAAACAGGCTGTATCTGTGAGAGTAAATGTTAGTTTGCAGTTACATCTTCCAAGTCCACTGTTCGAGTTCCTGGGATGTCACATAATGTGTTTAAAGTTTCTGATCACTCTCAGCTTGCAGAAAATGATTCAAGAGACATCAGTTTCCATGAAGGCATCTCGACTTTGTAAGTCAGTTTTTACTAGTGTTTAGTCTGGTAATTTATTCTGTCCTAGCCCAAACCAGGACAAGTCCCCACCGGACACAAGTAAGAACAGCTTATCTCTAATCAGACCAGTAGATCTTCAGCTACACCTTTCTTACAAGGTTTGCATGTTTGTCACTCTTGATCCTCCTTTGTTTCAAAGTTCACCTTAATATATAGTGCAGATTTGGATTCACGTTCAGGTTTGAGTGTTCTTGTCTTCTGACCCCAGCAGAGAGGTTCTGGACTTCTGCTCAGACTGAGAAATGCTTTCACTATGGTATGGAAAGAAGACAAGGTTTGCTTCAGTTTTACAGTCTCCTCTCTGTATTACTGCATTTTATTTTCTTTGACTCTTTCCATGTTTACATTCATCCACTTCCTCTTTCAGGCTTTTTCTCTCTGCCTACCCCAGATCTTACCTGGAAAGCCACTGCCACCCATGATGTTTCCTCGGTGGCTAGTCAGGAATGGTGCAAAACTGAGTTCTTTGGCAGGCGGTGTCCTCTGCCATGTGCAATGCTGTGACAATTTGGCATGGGCAGAACAGTCAGCACTCAGCAGATGCAAACGGATTTAGTTGCCCTGATTCACATAGAGCTATGCTGATTTACACCAACTGAAAGCCTGCATTCACTGTGCTTTTTGCCCTCAATTCTGTGCTTGTTCATCAGCTGAGGGTCTAGCCAATTGTCTTTCATACATGCGTAGTAATTTCTATTAAGATAAATGTGATGATAATGTTACATCCCATCAGTGAACACTGCTGTGTATGCAAGCGTTCAAAGTCATGTTAGTAGGCTTCAAAGGATATACTGCATAATCAGGCAAGCTGCTTGTGAACCGAAGGTAAGATAAATCTTCGGTGGCCCAGTAAGCAAAATAAATAACAGTATATTGTGCTTACATTTGACTGTCCTCTGTGATTCCTGTTTGCAGTGTCTCTTTTAAACTAAGTATTGAAACAAGCATGTTCAATTGGTTGGAGGGATTTTTTCAGCTTGCATGAGAATGTACATAAAAATAATAGACTGAATCTAGTCCTGCCAAATTGTTCCTTCTGTTTATACCATATCATATAAATATAGCTTGCTAAATGTAAGCATGGTGTCTTTCCCCTCAACAGTAAATCCCGTGTCCAGTAACACGAAAAAAGAACTCATGGACTTCTATGGAGAAATGCCTAGTTGTCTTGATCTGGTTTCTTCATTGCTTTCTTCATTGGTACCAGTGTTGGGTCCATTCCATAAGTTCTTTGTCTTTGCTTCACGTCTTTTGGATACTGTGTAAGGCCTGTCACTTTCTGGCTTTTAACGCTTTATTGTGAAAGCTTTCTGAGAGACGATAGGAACTACAACAACTAGTTCTCTGTCACCAGAATAGATCAGCAAGACATCTTTTTTGTAAATGGGTTAGACTCCATTGTGCTGTAATCTTTATATTCATCCCAAGCAATTTACAAGTTACAAGGTTGGACGGTCAGTAAAACACTTGTAGATAAGGATTGCTGAAAATTACCTTTGAATTAAGAACTATACAGAATACCAAAACGCATGAGACCTCTCTTAAACTTCTCTCTCCTTTCTTTTCTGTGTATCTTTCCTTTTTGTGTCATGCCTCCTACCTACTTTTCTTTTAAAGACTTAGGAAAAGGACAGCTGATGAATGAGAAGAATATACTTTCAAAAGACAGAATCTCTATCTGGACTCATGACTATGTTATGTGATCTAGAAATAGGCAAATCTGGAACCCTTAAGACCAAGTGTTGACTTGGTACGCAAAGAGCTGCTGTGGAGCAAGTTCATCCTTCAGCACGAGTTAAACTTAGAGCAAATCATGATAGTGTAAACCATCACTTCTGAAGAGTTGATATTGTTTAGAAATTAGAACTTAGAGCCTCTCCCGCTTGACTAAACGGCAGAAAAAGAATTGTATCTCCTGGAATAAACATGGTGTTGTTGCACTAGATTTGAAAAAAAAGCCAAAAATGTTATTGGTGTGTCTGATTACAACTCGTTTACTCCCTTCCCTAGATCCCATAGTTAATTTTAAAGCATCAGGCTGTGAACATGAAAGATTGATATTTGAGCATGGTGACATGCCCCTAGCATATGTTTAACACATGTGGTGATATGTCCCCATGTCTTAGGGATTGCAGATAGGTATGACATTCTAGCACAAGCAGTATTTTTACTTTGTGATGTTGTGATATTAGAATCTAGGATGTTACGACATTAAAAGCCTGGATGCTGTGGGCTTTTTTCCCCTCTCTTCAAAGATCTTAATTCCACAGAATTATATTCAGTATTCATAAATGTTGTTTATAGTCTGTTTAACATACTACCACACTGTCTTATATCAGAATGCTTAGTATTTAGTAATCTATTGCTATGCCCAGCTGCTTGTGACAGCTTAAATGTGAATTTGCAGAACTTTTTAGGTGCAAAGGTTATAATTTACAGCAGATTTTTTACGTGTTTACGTCAAAAAATCCGAACTTGAGTTCTAAATGCAGTTCCCAAATGCTGCAGTTATATTACTCAGCACTTGTTAGACCACATCTAGAATACTGCATCCAGTTTTGGACCCGTCAGTACAAGAAAGGCATTGACAAACTGGAGTGAGTTCAGGAGAGGGTCATGAGGATGGCTGGCGGGGCTGGACATACCTCCTGTGAGAAGAAGCTGAGGGAACTCTGCTTGTTCAGCCTGGAGAAGAGAGAGCTTCAGGAGGACCCACCAGCAGCCTTCCTGTACTTGTGAGGAAGTTACCAGGAAGATGGAGCCAGGGTCTTTACAGTGGTGCATAGTGGGAGCATGAGAGACAATGGACATGAGTTGAAACATGAGTCTCAACAAGAGATATTCAGACTAGATATAAGAAAAACTTTTACCTCATGGAGGACAGTGAAGCGGTGGCACAAGTTGCCCAGAGAGTTTCTGGAATCTCCACTGTTGGAGGTCTGCAAGTCCCAACTGGACAGAGCCTTTGAGCAGCCTGGTCTGCCTTTGTAGCCAAACCAGCTTTGAGCAGGCAGTTGAACTAGAGACCTCCTGAGGTCCCTTCCAGCCTGCCTTATCCTATGACCCTATGCATTTTGGATAGTAGTTAGTAGTTGCCCTGAGAAAAATACTCCAGGTGAGGCTTGTAGACTTCCAAGAAAGCCAAAGAACTTACACCCAAGTGATGCTGATGTTTAATTTTCTCAGGATCAAGCAAAATGCTGGATAAGTTTGGAACAATCTTAATGATTTTAATTCCTTTTCCTATATCTGTTTGGAAGCATCCCAGTAGGAGAAACAGACCAATTCAAAGCACATTTATCTCACCTACTTGCTATAAAAGAGTATTGTCTTATTAACATATCCAATTCTTTCTGCTAGTATAGGTCACCTACAGTCCAGCAGCCCAAGATACAAATTCAACTTCATAGCAGATGTGGTGGAAAAGATTGCACCTGCAGTCGTGCACATTGAACTTTTCCTCAGGTAACAATTTCAATTCTTTGTGTTTTAATTGCGTTGTTTAACAGGGGTCTACAATGATTTTCCAGTGTAGTAACTTTCATTTTGAATTTTTGAAGTTCACAAAATACTGTGAAACGTTACAACAGACTCATTTATCCAGAGAACCACCCATTTGTGTTTTTTTCCTTTTAGTAGATCTATTTTTTGGGGGCTTACAGTGATTTACAATACATGTCGTCTGCCATAAAATAAGTCTATATCATCTTTGGAGGTCTCTTCAGCCTTCACTAAAATGTGTTGCTTGTTGGATTATGTTCATTATCTCAGTTAAAAAAAAAAAAAAAGAAGTCTAGAAGTTAAGCTGGAAAAACATAGCTCCTTGTTGCTTATTCAGCTTTCAATGAGAGGTGATTTTATTTTGGCAGGGAGAACACTAAGAGGTAGCGGTTGACTAGATGTAACCTATCTAAATACAGAAATTATTTCTGATAGGAAAAAAATGTACTAAATTTGCTGACTCAAACATACCAATATTCAGTGCACTGAAGCTGGAGCTGAGGCGGCAAGTTTAACATTGAGTGCTCAAAACAACCTGGGGGGTAGGTTTAACACTGACTGCTCAAACCAACCTACTGTCAGAACAAATTACTGCAAATATTTTGTGTACTCCATTACCTGAATACCTTTCTGCTTGGAGTACTGTAATTTTGCATAGACTTAAGAATTTCTTGGAGAATTTTATAGGCTTTTTAATATGCAAAATTGAGATAATCAGATTTTCTGAGACATAGCTTTATGCACATGGTGACTGGTATTTTGAGAGAATGTTACAGTTGAAGATGTTTAAGATCTTTGTGTATGTAGTTAAGATTTTTCTTTCCCTGTAAGTACCTGTTTGTCCAGCAGCCTGCTGGGTGCTAATGGTGATACTGCCTTCTGCCTGGGATTGGCTCCAGTTCTTTACTGCTGAATAGCCCAGAATTTCATACAATTTCATAATAAGGACCAGTTCTTGGAAGAAAGAAGAATTTGTGGACCTTTTCTCATCTTCTACTGCCCAGGCACTTTCTGTTCCCCTAACAAATCTAAGGTCATTACAGCAATTGTTCATAGAGAAAAGTCATAATACTTTAAACAGTTTATAAAGTCTTTTAACTGTATGTAATGCAGCAACTGTTGTTCCCCACCAAGTTTTACCCATTGTTAGTGTTTTTAATTTCTTTCACATTCCCAGTCCTTTCAGTTCCAGACATGCTTTTTCCTGCCAGTCTGCACTTGGGCTTCATGATTCCTTGAGGTGTCAGCTCTTCCTTTACTCCTCTGTCCAGCTACAAGGTTCCTTCTTATTCCCTTTCGCCATTAGAGGATCAGTCCACTTGTCAGCCCTACTATTTCCTGTTGCTTTCTTCCCCTACGGAAGCAGCAACCAGTGGGATCAGATGGGCTGCTTCTCCCCTTTTTGTCACCTAGCCTCTTTGCAAGGAACCCTATAAAGATACAGCTGGAAACAAAAGGAAAAGGATGCTGCGGGTTGTCTGAAAACCTTGGTTCCTATCTCCCTGGCTGACTAAAAGCAGTCACAATTTTCAGAAAAGGATCCTTTCTTTGTCAGTTTTTTTAATTTAATTTTTGTAAGAGTTGTAACATTGGTCATCAAAGGCTTTTTTATTTCTCAGGGTGAAAGGCAGTAAATGATTTCTAATGTAATCTTCTCTAAGTTATGCTTCCCTTATGAGTTACAATTACTTGACGTTTTTACAGGCACCCTCTCTTTGGTCGAAATGTCCCACTTTCCAGTGGATCTGGGTTTATTATGTCTGATTCTGGTTTAATTGTGACCAATGCCCACGTGGTGTCAAGCACCAATGCTGTATCAGGGAGACAACAATTGAAAGTGCAGCTACAGAATGGAGATACCTATGAAGCAACCATCAGAGACATTGACAAGAAATCTGACATTGCAACAATAAAGATTCACCCTAAGGTGAGTGGCATAAACAGAAAAATGAATCAACTTGGAAAACCTATTTCAGTTTCATTTAGCATAGAGTGGTTGGCTGGACTATATGTTTAGGGATTCCTTAGAAATATATTTGGGGAAAACAATGTACTGAACAAACTTGTTTCTGTAGGCCTGAAAAATTTTCATATATTAGAATTAAATTACTTTGTCTTCTGTGCTAGGAACTGCAAAAAAGGAAGAAAAAACCTGCAGCTTAGCAGAATTTGACCATGTATTAACTATCTTTACCTGAAGACCCAGGCTATTTTGGCTGATACTTCAGCTTTGTGCTAATACATGGACTGCAATGTGATACATGGAGTAGGGAGACTGGCAGGCTGGTCAATAGCTGCTTTGCACACTGTTTCTAGGAGGAGAAGGGAACAATCTGCTGAAAAATGGGGAAATCTGTTTCAGAATCTTGCTGGCTTTTTTTTCTGGATGAAATTGAAAGGTACTGCTGCTAGCAGTTTGTTTCTGAAGACAGTTTAAAGCAGTAACACCCTGCAGTATACTAATTTTACCTGGTGTAAGTTTTGGGTATATGCTAGTGAGCAGCTCTTTCATTAATGTAATGGAAAGTGTATGTTCCTAACTTCTTGCTAGTTTTTGATCTTTCCAGTCAGGTTATTTCCAGGTATAAACTGATGCTTATTTCTTTCCTTCTGTGTTTATTTAAGAAAAAACTACCAGTATTGTTATTGGGACACTCTGCTGATCTGAGGCCGGGAGAATTTGTGGTGGCAATTGGAAGTCCATTTGCCTTACAGAACACTGTGACAACAGGTATCGTCAGCACTGCTCAGCGAGATGGGAAAGAACTTGGCCTGCGAGACTCAGATATGGATTACATTCAGACAGATGCTATTATCAATGTAAGTACTAGGTATGTGAGGAGCTTCACTTCACTTCACGGTCCTGGGACCTTGAAATCCTCACCTATTCAGCAGGGGAGTGTGTGCTCTGAAAGATGAATCCACTAAATAGAAGCAGCTTTGTTTAAAATCAGTGATAGGCTCTTCATTTTATAAAACGCTGTGCACTGTCAGGCATTAGTGTTGTGAAAGGTATGTTAAGTAAAACTGCCCTCTTTGATGTTGTCAATGAAGATGTTACACATGGCAGACCCTTCTCATTCTGTAGATCTCGTGCAGTAACATGTGGTTGTATAGGGCAGCAGTAAATCAACACATTTTGCTCTCTGCTTGTTTAGCTGATCTGGCCAAGCAAGCTGTAGAATAGAGCCAAGGTTTCTTTCATGTCCATTCATTAGAAACAGATGGAGCAGTCAAGTTGATAGTATCTGCTTCAATTTAATGACAGGACACTCAGGTAGGAACTTAAGGAGAGGGCTGGGTTTGTTTGCACATCACATACTCCAAGTAAGAATCTAGATGTAAAAAACAGTGAAGTTTGACATACAGTTTGGAGTTCAGGGTCCTAGCACTGCACGTTGTATAGAAATACATGAAAATAATACTCCTTCAGAGCAGCTTGGAGGGATCCAAAGAGCTTAAGTCCTTGGGTGTGTATGTAACTTGTAGTGATTCTAAAAAGAGCAATGCACACATAGCTGAGGTAGAAAATGGCCTGAAATTTTATGGCTTAAATCTGTTATGCATTGAAAGGAAAATATTTTCAGCATTTATTTGCTGGACTTCAATATCAAGTTTGACATAAGAGGCCACAATGTGTAGAGTTTTACACGTGCAAAGCGCTTCACAAGTACTTATCACAGGTTTGGCAAGAGAAATGGTATGGAAAAAAAAGAAAGTAATTATGTTTTGTGCTAAGATATTATATAGAAGTGAGCTGGTTCAAAAAGCTTCTGTATGATTCAGGAGCTGAACCTCTTAAGACATTTAATTGGAATTACTTTCTTCAGTTGTAACAGAAGAACAGCAGAACTTAGGTAAAACTGGTTACTTGGGAGCACACATTGAATTGGTGGCAGAGACAGAACATAGGATTCTTGACTTCACACCTGTACACGTTCAAGATCGGACTGCTTCCTAGTATATACTTAGGCATTCAGTGCTCTCAAAAGTTAATAAGCAAGTTTAGACAAGGATAGCAGAGTGTGTCAGATAATGCTAGACCAACTGGAATAATGATAGAGGAGGTAAGGAAAATGACAACATACTTGAATTGCTTTGCCATCTGAGACCAAAAATACGAAGATAGTCCCTGGCATAAGGATGCTTTGTGCTTAGCTAATGCACTAGTTTTCTCCTGAGAAAGGGAGGAGTTTGAGAGCTGGTCTATTCAGAGCATTCCTGTGGCTCAGCCAAGACTTTCCTGCAGGAACGTGCATGCAGCTGCCTTCTGAGAAATGCTAGAACAGCAGGAGTATGGGGCAGGAAAAAACAGGGCCATACGTTCCTAAACGGAGCTATACTGCAAGTGCCGAAATTCTTTTATTATCACATCCTTCAAGCAGAGGAGAAGATAATGCTGGAGAAGGCTGAAAAATCATTATCTTTGTTCCTTTGTGTGTGTTGGACACAAAAATCAAGCATATAGCCTGTGATCAGATACAACGTAAGAAGCTGACCTCTTTGTTTAAACTCAAGCATCAAAGCTGTTTTAAAAATTTAATGTATTTTATTCTTCTGAGAATCTTTAAGGTTTGCTCAATACTATCAGAGTGTAAACAGTTTATATGGCTCATGTTGCTGTCATGCATCACTTAGCTTTTGTTTATTTTGAGTGGTAAGTTGCTGCTCTTGGCTGTTCAGTAGACCTACTTGAAAACTCTGGCCTCACTCAAACAAACTTGTTTAGCCAACATGAAGATAGACAAGGAACTTCTCCAACTCACATTTCCTGTAGTCCTGTTGGATGTTTCCTTTGAAGACCATTAGATATTAGGCAATTTCATACTGCTCAGAGCAGCTATATGCTCTCCCTAGAGAGGGTTGCATGTCTGTGGTTACTAAATCAATCCTTACGTAATATCTACCTCATAGCAATATGCTGTGATTAAACACGTAAAGCACTGTTCTTCTCTGGTGGAGACTGAGAGACTTGACAGTGTTGTTACAAACCAAAGTGATGAATAAAACTATTTAAAATTGATATGTGCACCTCACTGAAATACAACTTTAAATAGCAATTAACTATTTCAAAATCTTGTTCTGACAGTCTTTAGAATAATCAAAATACTCATTTTAACTATTTGATGATTCTTCTTAAACTCAGGGTCTAACTATTTGGAGTGGTAAGTTGCTGCTCCTACCTTAAGGCCTGTTTCTGAAAATAAAAACAAATCTAATCATAAGAGATGTGAATAGGTAGGGTAAGACCTACCTGTCATCTTCTCTGATCAATATTGTGTCCTTCAGTGCTGCCTAAGGAATGACCTGCTCTCTTTCATTTACTTACAAACAAAATACTCTGTGAAATGAAAATTGCATTTCCTATAGTGAAACACCAATTTATTGTTCCCTTATGTCATTTTTACAGTACGGCAACTCTGGAGGACCTCTAGTTAATCTGGTAAGTCAGGTGACTTAGTTTTTGGTTTTGCTTTGTTTAAGAGCTAGTTTGAAATAAGCTGGAGAATTTTTTTTTTTTTGAAGATTCGTAGGTCATACCAGTTTCTAGTCTTTCAAGCTAATGGTAGGCAGAGCTAATACAAACTATGCAAATTAGGGCTCAGTTCATACACCATTGAAAAATGTTTCCCCATAGAGCAGATGAAATTTTACACAGCATTGAGGAAATGGGGATCTGGTGGGAGCAGTTATGCTTGTTGACTCTATGAACCCTGGGATGCACAGCAAAGGTGGGACCTGGTTAATCTGCACAACTGATTTTAAAGTAGATTGCTTTAAACCAGCACTGATTCTGCAGGTCAGTGAATTGTGGCTGTAGTGGTAGTAGTGACTCCACTGCCTGCTCAGCAGAGGGAATCTCTTGCTGGGTGGTGGGATGGACCTTGGATGAACAAACTGTACTGTAATCTCTCTGGCCATCACAGTTAAATGCAAAAAGGATTGTGAATCAGAGCCCAGATCCTCCCTTACAAGTAATGTTTATTTCTTGAGTGATTTCAACACTCTTAAAATTTCTTACACCAGCTTTTAACATGAAATGCTAGGGTGAGCTGAACCCTGTCGCTTAAGAGCAAATTAATTGGGTACTGTCTCTCAACAGGATGGTGAAGTGATTGGGATTAACACCTTGAAGGTCACAGCTGGAATTTCTTTTGCTATTCCTTCAGACCGCATCACTCAGTTTCTCACAGAGTCACATGACAAACAAAGTAAAGGTAAGATCTGCAAGAAGCAGTGACATCTTGCAATTATTTTCCAGACCTGTTGGTGAAGTGACAAAGGTCTGGGATCCTATTTTACAGTATAGAACACCATAGACTTGGAAATAGAAGCCAACTTCACAGAAGTGGGAGAGAAGCTGTATTACTCAAATCCCCGAAGAGTAGACAGTATCTGTATAAATCTGGGAAATAGTGAGGACACAGATGAGTCATTACAGTCTTAAATGACCTTCAGAAGAGATGGTGACTTGTTCAAGGAGTCTTTTCCTCCTTTTTCACATAATGTCCAAGCAAAGACGAGATTAATGTGTACTGTGGAGAATAAGGTAAAAACTTTTTAAAACACTTGTGCACAGATTGAGTACAGTATGCGCGCTGTCAGTGGATGATCTTTATTCTGTTATGGTCATCTGTGTCAGTGCTATATAATTGGATATTGTGATAAGCTCTCAGACCCTGCTGGAACAAGAGTTGTATGCTCATTCCTGAAGAAATACAGGGGGAAGGTAGGGGACAGGCAGAAAAAAAGAAAGGCCTCCTTACCAAAGAGCACATAAATCTGAATATCCCAGCAGCTGACAACTGCAGTACTCTAGACTTCTTTTTATGTGCCTGCCTCGTATGCGTCACACTGTTTGAGATGTCATACTATGTGCTGCGTAGCCAAAGCTGATGTAGTAATGCTTCATCCAGGCCAAACCTTCCTTTCTCTTTTGCTTGACAGTTTATCTGTCCACACCCTACTCATCTTGTGTCATGACTGTTGGCTGCTGCTTCTCTTGAACCTTTTTGATATTAATCTTGTTTTCTCCTGAGTTCATCCAGTTGCTGATGCCAGGATTGTTTCCCTACGCCATTGTCCTCTCAGTGTTCTCTCAATACTGTCATTTCAGAACCTTACTCAGAGGTTTTAAAGTTATGCATCTGCTCATATATTTTAGACCAACACAATTCTGATGAGTCCCCTCATCTGTGTTTTGCTGAACTCCCCAAATTAGATTGTTTTCACTTGTTGATTGGGAGGGTTGAGGGAGGAGTTGATGAAAAAAGTTGTTAATTATGTGCTGAAAAGTACATTTCAAAGTAGCTGACATAATTTTGCTTCAGCCAACAAGTTAAAACCCCTATTTGTTTACTCAGGTAACTAACTGTTAGCTTCTGAGAGAAGCAGGCCTGTGTCATTGGTGCTGTTACCCTTCAGAACGAAACTGCTCATCTCAAAACAGGGAGGAGCTATGGCTCACTCTGGAGGCATGGCTCAAGAGGCATGAACGCAAGCCTTCTGCTGAAAGCCCACCATCTGCCGGGGGTTCCTGGTAACAGGCTGGAAAGTCAGTGAAGGCTACAAACGCCACCACTGAAGTCAGCCACCTTGCTCCTTCAGGCACCTTTGCCTCCAGAGAATGATGAACCCGCTGAGCCCAGCTAGAGGGCGTAGAGATAGATAACTTTGCCTATGGAACCCTAAGAGGAAAAAAAAAAAAAAACCCAGAAAATAAAACCCTGCAAAATTCGAGTTTATCTTGTGATTGTAATGTACTATCTGAATTTTTAAGTCATTATACTTGTCCCCTAATCAAAGGAAAAGGATTCACACTTACTCTTAGCATCAGTGTGACCGTCATTGCTTGGCATACCGTGGGTACAGGCAATTTTAAATTTTTTTTATTTTTAAAGATTTTTTTGCTTTTACTTGTCTGAAGTACCTCTTGCACTTTTGCTGCAGTGAGAAGAACAGCCATTTAAAGCCCTTGATGCATACAGAAAGAGAATTTCCAGGATACAATTTTACCACTTCTGAGACTTAGTTTGCATTTTTAGGCTTTTAATAATAGTTTTCAGGTTTGTTGTATAGTCGTTATTTCTTGACATAAGGAATTTATATAAGCAGAATTTTGGGGATGTTTTTATCATGTTTTGTTCCAATTATGTTTCGGTAGTCTCAGTGGGATCCACCCTTATGGTACAATTAGGTCATAGAAATAAGTTTAAAGGTATTACCACTTTGCTCTAAATATCATATTGCGTGAAGATGATAAAATTCCCTTAGGAAACCTCTCTTTCCAGATTTACTCTGGTACATAGGGGATACTCCGAATATTGTTTAATAAGCTTGACCTTGGTCTTTTAAATCTCAGTTGATCAGATAACTACCAGTTTTATATAGAAGGCATGTATTTTTGAAGTCCCATCCATTGTACATAACTGTAAGTATATGATCTACTGAAGTACAGGAGCAGAGAAGGGGCAATAAGAAGGCGAGGATGGTATTTGAATGAATTATTTGCACTGATTGTTATTATCTAAGCATTCTCTATTACTTAATGCATGGGTAATACATAAAAATACCTAATGTATTTTTGACCGAAGACCTACCACACTCTGCATAGAGGTCTTTATCTGTTGAATGGTCTGAAAGCATTTGCTGATTTTTGGATTCTTAACCTCCTTATTTTAGGAATTCCTAAACTGGTGCTTTAAGTTAAGTGTCTTCATCTATGTCTTGGTTTTAACCCTCTGTATATTCTGCCTTTACCTCTGGAAGTCATCTATATACTTAAGCACTAACTGAGTTTTTACTTCACTGTCTTTTGTTAGTATCACATAGGAATTTCTCCTTTTCAGTCTTGGCTCTGCCATCTATTCCTAGTTTAGACTTAAGCAGAACAGTAGAACTACAAAGTGTTCAAGCATGGATCCTCTACGATGGAAGACAGTAAACAATTTGACAAACTATTAAAGAGAAAATTCAGCGTAAGAGGTCAGCCTGGCCTCTCCTACAACGTTAGTAGAAAAGTGAATGAACCTTGTTTCAGATGGGCAAGGAGAAATGGGGGAGTTTTGCCTTGGCCATTTGTATGTATCCTTATTTACATCCCCAGAACACTTCACTAGTTGTGGTGAAACTATATGCTTACCTATGTATTTGTATGATTATCACTGGTAATTATTACCAATAGTTATGAGGGCTGCTTAGGAGGCTGAGTATACATTCTGACTGCTGATTAAATTCAGCCATACAATTTATATGAAAGGTGCACTGCGTATAATTCCTCATTATAGACTCGAGCTGTTTTTATGGTTTCTGTTTGGCAGTAGAATATCTTTCTTAAATGCTTTCAGGACTGCTCATGCAATCTGCAAGATGATCTAAGTGCAAAAGGAGTGAGCAGAGAAGTAGGAGTTTCGCCTGCCACTTGAATAAAAAGTGCAGGATTCGTTTCTTCATTTGGAGATCTTGGTGATATCCTGGCCCTACTAAAATCAACTGTAGTGGGGAGTTACTCATGCCCATAAGAGTTTGGGTACCTGACCCCTTAATTTGGTTATATCAGTTCTTTTTGGCACAGTTTATGTCATAAACACAGGCTGAAGGCAGAAGTGTTTATCTGCCTGGTTTGTACCTCTATATTGTTACAAGCACCAATTAAAAAAAAAAAGGCAAATGCCTTACTTACGGTGGAACAGAAATCTCCATAAATAGTGAACTGCTTCTAGATACTTGGGGTCAGCTGCTTGTGACTATTAACACAAAACAGATTTAAGTTTAAACTAATGATTGAGGCTGGTTTCCTTGACTTTGTACCACTGGAATCTGTGTTTAATCTGGCCTGATGTTTACAGAAGCAAAACATGATTTGAATAGCTCTCTCTGCTGTGCTGTGCTCCAGCTTTAAACTGTAATGGTTTCACATTTGTTCAATGTTATTATTCCAACAAATTAACCTTCTTTTAACTACTGCTGGGAATTCACCCTGGTGATGTGCTGCTTAGATTTACAATCTTACTTTATTCCAGTTCTCTTAATTATTTTTTCTTCTGTCTCATGATTGCACAAATTGCCAGAATGACAGGTTTTGAGACTTTTTATTCACAGAGCAGATGTAATATGACAGTGGTAGTTCCAGGTGCCATGTATGTTCTGCCAATGTGACTTAACCCTGATGTCAAAATGCTTATCCTTTGGGATGATAAAACACTACAACTGGTTGTCTGTGCCTGTTCAGTCTATGCTGATACTTCTAATAAACTGGACAATTATATTCTTTCTTAATTATTGTTGACGAAAAATTTGGTTTTTCTGTAAGATGTTTACTTTGATTAAATTTGAATGGAATAGGGTTTTGCAAAACAATAGGCCTGCGGTTTCTTTACCTGTATTCTGACATACGAAATGGCTGGGGCGTGGGAAGGGGAGGAATCTAGACTCTGCTGCTAAAATAATCCATAGCTAATAGCTGTTAGTTTTACTTTATACAATGGCCTGCTACTGTTACAGTGTGAGCAGCTATTTGCAGCGTGTCAAACTTACTGTGGAAAGAGGGCAGAAGGCCATTTTGAATTTTAATGCATTAACAGGGGTGAAATAGTAGCCCAAACTGCCCAAAGGTGAAGGTGGAATGAGACTCCTAGTTGTGAATAAGTCTGTAGTTACCAGATAACTTTTTTTTCTCCCTAAGCCATATTTTCATATGTATCATTAGCCACTGGGAAAATAATCCCCTTTTAGATCAGCAGCATTTCTGCTGTGTTTTTTCATTCTTGCCCAGTCTTCTCCTTGCTGTTTTGTTTCTTCCAGATCAATTTCTTTTGTCCCTCCTTTCATTTTCATTTTTCTTTCATGTAAACATTCCTAACTCAGCCCCCAGATTATGCTTCATGCTTCTGTGTATTTCTGCATTATGTAGGCAATGCCCAGAAGCATGTTTAATGCAGACAGTAAACTGTCACCAGAGTCTGTCATCTGTGTCTCATGAAGACAACTTCATCATTTAACTGTCCACATTGCAGGAGCAGGGGATTATTTTAAGGTGGGAGAGATATACCAAGTTTGGATATTTTTTAAAAATGAAAACTTAAATTTATGACATGTAGACTAGAGAAGCACTAGTTCATGGCCATGCCCAAAGCTTTTGAGATTTTCAGTAATTGGACGACTTTGTGACACTCTTACTGTAGCTGATTTTGATCCCATTAGTTTCACTTTAAAATACAGGAGAGCCAGAACATTTCAGGGGAAAGCAGTGATGACAGTTACAGATGTAAGATTGTTCAGAGTGTAGTAAATCCAGTATTTGGTAGTTGACATCTTCATTTACACTAATGGGAATATTGGACATGTCTAAGATTCAGGACTAATTTGTGTACTTGGGACTGTTTGTCTTGGAAAGAATAAGAGTTCAAGGAGACTCCGTACATCTCCTTTTCAAACTTCCTCACATGAGAACATGGAGAAGCTCAAAGAAATTGTGAAGCAGTTATGCTGGAACAAGTGAGGGGAAATATTGTTTCACACCGGATATAACAAACTTCTAAAGCACTCACTTCAGGAAGTCATCAAATTGCATTTTTTTCGTAAGACAGCTGTGCAATATCATAACTACTAAAAGCCAACTACAGAAATGTGATGCTGTTTCTAAAGGAGTGAATTTTCACCATTCAGAATTCTGTAGAGTCCTGGCTAAGGTGTATCGGGTTCTTTAAAACTTGCTTTTCATTCTTTGGGCTAGAAATAACAAGCCATTTGCATTAAAACCTGTGTGAGTCTTTTGATTGTCCTTTTCTCTGGAAGGTGGAAATCTGAAGTTCTTTAAATCCCACTTCTGCATTTTAATGAGAACACCATATGATTAAGTTGTTTTCATCAGTTTCAGATGAAATGGTGGTTACAAAATTTTCCATTTACTGAAGTCATGTGATGTTAGATCACAGAAATTTTCCCGAATTTCCTGAAGGACAACTCTTATGGAGCATAAATGAACTTCTCTATTACTCTCACTTGCAGGGAAAGAGATTTGTCATTCTGTATACCAAGGCTAGCCAAAATAAAAAATGACCTCAGTGTAGATGTGTATGATTTCTGTTTAGATTTGTTAAAAGCTGATACATCCTATTTTAATTGACAGGTATTTTGGGTCATCAAAAGGTATTTGGGTCAAAGGTATCAAGGTATCAAAAGTATTTGGGTCATCACTTTTGTCGCTATTTGCCTAAATTTCTTAAAATATCCTCTGTTATTTTTAGATGGGAAGAAACGTTTCATTGGCATCAGAATGCTGACAATAACACCTGCGTAAGTATCTCGGAAAGGTAATCTGTATGATCAGGCATACAAAATGTGGTCCGTAGTGGTTCAGAAATTCCTCATTCAGTTTTCATTACAAATCTCCAGGGAATCCAGAAGTGTGTGTTAGCTTCTATGAAGTCTGCAAACATTTTCGTGATATTGGTGAAATATATCTTCTGAGACCTGGAAAATCATTGTCAGTCAGTCTCTAAATACTGATAATGGTGGATGCCCTGTTGATAGCTGAGGGAAATTAGGAAGAGTTGAATACTGGTTTCGGTTCTTGTCTGGAGTTACACTAGGTTTTAGGTGACATTTAGACAAGCTGCTGCTTTCAGGTGACCATGAGTGCCAATAACAGATTACGTGCCCAGAGGTTTGGCAGTAGTTTTGTCAGTGCCAGCAGAGGCCATGTGATGTGAGATTTGGTGCGTGATGGTTAACTGGAAAGAAGGTAGTTGCTAAAGTGCAGAACTAAAGCTTCATGCCTCAATGTTAACAAAGCCAGAATATGGACAACCTCCTCCAGTTCTTTACTGGCTTTTCTCTCTCTTTCGTGTTGCTTTGTGCCTTGCTGTTACCGGGATGTATTCTGGGATAACAAATGAGGGCTCTTATGCTTGTGTTCTTTCCCAGCAGTAGGCACGTTTCCAATGTGGCAGTAGACTACAAAATTAAGACAATTTCCAGCTGGGGTTGTAGTAAAGGCATCTTTGTTTATTGGGTTACACTCTTGCAGCCCTCCCCAAAGTGTCAGATCCTCAGCTGGAATGAACCAGTGTAATGGCATTAACATCAATGGGCCACCACTGATGGAGACAAACTCAGAATGTTTCTCGGTGTAATTGTGAAGTGAACATGATGTGAGATTTTACTGCTTTTGTGGCTTCTAATGAAGCAGTGTAAGGTGTCTCCAGGCCTGTTTTCAGGAAAAGACTGCTTCCCTTAGTGTGTTTGCTTTAGTCATTTAATTGTTAGCTTCCTCAGTACAAAATCAAACGAAGTGAAGCTCTGTGCAGCCATTTCGGCTTGCTTTCCGTCTGAGGGACCCCAGGTTTTCATGGCAGACAGCAGAGTAATCCATCATTAGTTTAAAACCCCTTCTTTCTAAAAATGGGTTTTAACCCACACCATACATAGACCTGAAATGATGTAATTTCCTCAGAAATGAGAGGATGTTTTAGAGTCTCTTATTTTGCAGCTGGTTCCTGTCTTCTTTCTTTAGAAAGGGATACACAAATAGTTGCTCAAGAAAACTTGAGGAAGCTGAAGTTTCCTTGGAAAACTCTCACAATTCTGATCCATCTGTTGCCTGAAGTTATCAAAAGCTATGTTGTTCTAGATAAAGACAAATTAAGAATGCCTTGCAAAATGGAAGAAGCAAAATTGTTAGCAAATTTCTGCTTCATAACCAGCATTAATTCTTTGGGGCAAGAATGCCTTTTGTCACTGAACAGCACCTAGGACAGAGAGTGCTACTGTCCCTGTGCTCTTCTACAGTGCCCTCTGTGCTATTGCTACAAATTGCAAAAGTCAGGTTCTCGTAAGAGATGTACGAGACTATTAAATATAGCATGCTTTGCATGGGTAAGCAGTTTTTACTCTCAAAATCTATGTTACTTGTTTTAATCTAAATTAAAATCCCCTACATTCTCATCACAAGAACAAGGGGCAAACAACCAAGTCATTCATTTTTTGTCACACAAAATTTGAGAATAAATAAATAATAATTTTTGAATACTATTGCTTTTGTAGTGGAATCAAATGCTATATAATTTGGTTCTTCTTTTAGCTTGGTGGAAGAACTGAAGCACAATAATGCTGATTTTCCTGATGTCAGAAGTGGAATTTATGTACATGAAGTTGTTCCAAACTCACCTTCTCATAGGTATGTAGAATACATTATTTTTTCACCATAAGTAAATCTCAAAGTAGTTACTAGTAGATAATATTTCTATTTATATTCAAGTACTTCCTCATACCAGTCTTGATTTGTAGATGTGAGTAGAATCTTAGCATAAACATTTAACTACTTTTTTTAACCTAAACATAGTTTTTAATTGTTTAAATACAAAAGTGAAATATTTCAACATCAGAACTTTTAAAACAACTTTACGAAACACTAACAGTATGTAAATTTAAAGAACACCTCAAATACAATGAACGAAATTTTGTTTTCAAAAAGTATGTTGAATATTAATAAATAGCAACTTGGATTGAGGTTAAACAGGAAACGGAATGGCGTTCACATAAGACACCCTCAGAGCTGTTATCTGAGACAATGCTTTATCTTAGAGGAAGATACTATTTTACAGAACAGCAAGAAAATAAATAAGACACTTCTAAAAATTACTTTAGAATTATTAAGAAAATGCAAAGGCAGTAAAAGCAGCTATTCTGGATTACATTTGAATACCAATAGAGAAATCATTTCCCTGTAGTTCAGTTGGTACGCTTTGCTTGCCTTAAAATTTTGAGTGGTTTAATTTCTAATGCTTGAAATACATACTGGAGAGATAAAACCATATTCTTGCAAATAGATGGAGTACAGTCAGTCAGTCATGGCTTAAAGACTTTTCTATTTCTCCTTCACTGTAGTTCTGTGGAAAAGAAAGCTAGAGTACTTCTACTGTCGGTGTGTTTTTGCTGTTTTAGAAAATCCTCAATGAAATAATGCGAGCCTGATTTTGCATTTAGCGAGTATTACCGATTATACTTTCACATTGAGAAGAGTGGAATTTTCTTTCAATGGAAACTAAAACAAGTAAAAGTGTATCACGTCTGCCAAAGAGGTGGTGAATAGTCTTTGTGCTTTTTTTCTGTGTAGAATGCATACTTACTGCCTTTTTCTTCTTGTCTTTGCAGAGGAGGGATCCAAGATGGAGATATCATTGTTAAAGTCAATGGGCGTCCTTTGATGACTTCCAGTGACCTGCAAGAGGCTGTGATGAATGAATCACCTCTACTACTTGAAGTTCGAAGAGGAAATGATGACTTGCTATTTAACATCGAGCCTGAAGTTGTCATGTAAATAGAATTGAAGAAGCTCTCACCATAATTAAACTCACTTACTCTGGAACACTAGATACCTCTTTTACAGCTACAGTAATTATACTTCCTGTTGACTAATGACAAGGTGGACTAACTTAATTGCCTGAGCCATTTCTGTACATAGTAGCTAGAATGAATTCAATTACGCCATTTATAGAAGATTTTACTTTCAAAGAAATTTATGAGATATGTTCCAGGGAGGGGGAGGAAATCAGATTTCGGGTAGCTGGTAAAAATGGAGTCCACTTCCAATTCCTGCAAGTTCAGAGCAGGTTCAGTTCTGCATTTTAAAAGAACAAAACAATACTGGAAGTGAGGAAGCATGCCAAAAGAGGAAATTATTCTTGAACTACAGTCATGGCTGCAGCAGAACCAAGCTATTGCAATGCACAATTGAGCTTGCTTTTTTTGTAACTTTTTCAATGTGAAACTAGTATTGGCAAAGCTTGTATTTGTTCGTAGTGCTTCTATGCTACATGTCAATGCAGGTAGATTAAATCTGTAAATATCGAAAGGAACAAAAATGGTATCAGGCTATAGAGTGTTACACCTAGGTCATGCGATTTTGGAATATAGTAAATGATTCTTATAGAATTAATGCCTTATTATATATAAATCAAAACAATGTGCTGAACAAAGTTAAGTTTGAGAAAGTGCACAGTTTTTTAAGAATTTGATACAAGATAGTTTTGCATTTTACTGGTAAGCTTTGCCGTAAAATTGTTGTACTACTTTTGGCTTGTACTGTGTATGTTTCTACTGTAAGGAGATTAAAGTTTACACAAATAATGTGTTGGTGTAAACCTCTTTCTAAACAAATATGCCTTCCCTCCCTCTTCTGTCAGACTGGAACAGACTCTCCCAAGAGAAAATTTTCTTACTGAAAATTGGACCGTCATATTATGAAAACCCTTTGCAGCCCTGTGCTATCGTTATTCTGCCCTCATTTAGACTATGTTTAAAAATGCTTTGCACACAAGTCGCACTGGGTTTTTTTCATATTTATGAATTGTGCTTTGATGTCATTTAGAGAGTATCTAGTTGGGATCTTGCTGTCCTCAGTTCTACCTGTATGTGACCAGGAGCAAGAAAGGAAGCACTATTAACTCTGTTTTACAGCTTGAACATGTGAGACTCTTCTGTAATAAACCCAGGACAGAAATTGCTGAGAGCTAAATCCAGATCTCCTAGGTACCCTAAACCACACAACTGTCTTATTTCTCAGCAAATTTTGCTACTGCTCCCCAAAAGATAGAGGAGTATGTGTAGCTGGAGCATTTTCTTGTACCTGTTGAATATTCCATATTCAGAAGGATCAACTCCTCTCCATTAAGTTACAACCTTAGTGTCCAAGCTTGCAAAAAGCCAAAAGCATGTTCCGAACTTGGGATAGCTGTGGGGTGCAGAAGGATGCTGTCATGCTTAAAGTCAAGCCTATCCATACGTGTGTACCATGTTTGGACTACCATTTTATGTTTTGTGAGGGGTGTTTGACTGTCTCATGTTAGACAAGTTAAAATTTATTGCTGATCTTTCAGATTTTTGGCCGAGAAATTGGTAAGAAGACCCACACAGTGATTAGCTTCTCTTATTGTAAAAGAAGCTTTTTGGCTTCCAGATGACACTATAGTGATTTTGAAATAAATTGCGTAACAACTCTTATTACAATAATACTGAATAGAGTCTGAAAGTGACATAGCAGCATTAAAACTAAAACAGTGCACTTTTGTTGGCACTGAGCAAGTGCCTTGGCCTTTTAATCGTGACACCGTATGGAGAGGAGAAAGGCTGTTTCCTTACTCATCAAAAACCGTTGTGTTCTACTAACAGTTCCTTTTTTCTAAGCTTCCTCTGAAAATCTTGTGGAGCTCGCGTATCTTAGAGTCTGCAAGTGCTGTTGCAGATTTCACTTTGAGGGAATAAAGCTCAGATAAGGTTCTTGTAGGAAGAAAACATTGTCACTCGGCTGCAGGAGCATCCGTGTCATTTCAGCTGTGGTGTGACCCTTAGCTGCTGAGATAGAAGAGCGGACTTTATTAATTGCCACTCATTCCCCTGACATCAGCCAGAGCTACAAAGGTTAATTCCTTGGTCTTAAGATAGAGCCAGCATCTACTGATGCCAGCAGTTAATGTTAAGTCTATAACACAGCCTTGCTATCTTTGTTTCTTGGCTAAGATAAAACAGCAGTCGGTGTCTAAAACAAAACATTCAGGCAACTTCCCCGTTAGGAGCAATTACCGGCTTTGTCTCTCATGCAAAAAGGAAGTAACAAAAGTGTGATCTCGATCTCTCAAAGAAACTGGCAGCCACAGCTTTTGCAGGTCAAGTTTGGGTCAACAAGATGAATGTTTTTGATATTTATTAGTCTGACCACTCTTTTATTACCACAAAGATTTCTAAAGCCTCTTCGTTATTTCTGCAAGGCCTAATCAGCAAAATACGGAAAGAGAGAGCTCAGCATGACAGTACAAAAGGCGTGAGCATTTCCGGGTGCTTCTACACCACCGTCTGGCAGGGTCTGCAGTGGGAGCTGTGGAGCTCCGCCAGCAAGCGAACCCCTGTGGGGCAGCTCCCTCTCGCCTGCCCTGCCCGCCTGTGCCCGCTGTGGGGCTGAGCGTGTTAAAGACAACTTTTCAGGCTCAATGTTCAGTAGAAAACAGGAATGACATAACACTGTGCATAATACAATACCGTTCATAAGCAGAGATGGTGGAAACAGCACAGACTAACATGAAAAAAATTACATTCTTAGGAGATAATTTTTTTAAAGAAAGGAAGATTTGTCTGTTATTTTCTTTTCTATAATTAGATGGGCACGATAATGGGCCAGATTGCTGTACAGATGCCTGAACCGGGTACTTGAAAACCCTTTCTGCAGGGGTGGCATGTTATATTTATCTCTGTACCCTCAGAGCAGTTTGGGATAGGAAGGATGGGCAACATCCCAAAACACCAGTGACTCTGCAAGAGGAATAGGTAATGTAGAGAGAGCCTTTAGACTGCAGTCAGCGTGGCACACACCTTACCACCGTCCCCGACCACCATGAAGCAGCTCCTACGGCTGATTCTTTGTGGCTATTTGCTCCGCCACTACACAAGTGCTCCATCGCACTTGTACCTCTGATACCAGTTCAAAAAGGAGAGGCACTTTCTGTTTGCAAGCAAGGAAAACAAAGGTAATTCCTTCCCTTACAGGGGATCTTGTAGCTGTGTCCAGCAACTGGACATGGCACGAGAGGTGCCTGAGTCTTGGGGCTTACCTGCATGTAGAAGGCTGGGAAAGCAAGCTGGTGATGGCAGGCTGCGGCTGCTGTGCTGCAGAGAGCACCTTCATGGTCCAGCAGTCGTACCTGCTGCAGCTCCAGGAATTTTGGCCTGTGGGGATCTGAAAAGGCAGCAGAAATCTGACTTACTGAGAAGTTTCAGAAGTTTTCAGTCACACAGAAAATAAGCGCACAGCAGCTCTTCTGCGTAACCTGTTCTCTGCTTGCTGTTCTGTATGTTGTGCACAAGCTGCTGTGCACAACCACGTATCAACCAGCAATCCCTCCTTTCTGTACCTCTCTTGTGACTGCCTCTGCACCAGTTATTCTGTGCAAAGCTCTTCCGCACGGCTTCTTCCACAGGGGCTGTTTTGCACTTCTGGATTTTGCCCTCCACAGCAGCTGCTCTGTTTGCTCTTCTCCACTGGTTTTGCACTCACCATTCTGTACTGCCCTATATCCCAGACAGCAGTCTCACACTCTTTTAATTTTGTTTTGACTGCTTGTTTCTTGCTTGAGGCTTTGTTGGTTTAGCAGAAATCTGGAAGAAAGAGGAATTATTTTTTTTTCTTCCCAAGCTCTGAAGTCTGGAGTGCTGTGCTGAGCATTTCAAGTCCATAGCGTAATACTAGGGCAGTGGGTTGATTAAAAGTTTATTTAACCGCAAGATGCTGCAGGATACAGAAGGTGATGCCGCCTCTGTTTAGGCACCACCAGCCAGGAACTGTTGTTCAAACACATGCAAGGTTGAGAGCTTACCCCAGAGGGGATGTGTGTGGATAGTAAGGGTATGTTTTCTGTACCCACATGTAGGACTAAAGGCTGAGGATTGCTTTGAAGTAGGAGGAAGTCTTAAAAAGGGAAGGGAAAGGGGATGTAGCATGTTTATTTTATTCTATTCCACTTATTTACTTGGGTTTCTGTAATCTTCATTTAACTAGACAGGCCTGGGGAAGGCATCCTTGTCTGTGTTTGTTCCCATCCCTCTTCCCACAGTAGCAGATTATTTTTGCAGCTTTGGCGTTCTGCAAATAGTAGATTTGGTCTTTTATCCAGACTTTCTGAACGCTTGTGTCAGTAGACACAGCTTGGTGGGGCTTTGCTGTAGAAGAACTTTCCAGGTCATGCTATGGGCTGTAAACTGAAGCGGAAAGAACCACCAGCAGTTAAGGCAGAGTTGATTAGAAGACCTTGCTGGCTGGTCCAGTTCTCTGTCTTCTCTCTCTCTTCTCTCTTTTTCTACTAGAAAATGCTCAACAGCAGTGAACTAACGGTTGGGAAGCACGGAGCATGGACACAGGAGTCGAGCTTCAGGCTGCAACAGTCACAAACAAGAAAAAGAGGAAAAATATATTTATTTTTTCTCTTTTGATTTTTATCCTCCAGGGAGAAAGGTCAGACAGAGCAGGTCTCCCCCCATCCTCCCTTCCTCTTCCCTTCTCTTTCTGTCAAAATGTTCCCCTGGAGACTGTGAGAATATGTCAATATTAAACAGCATTTTCCCTATAAAGATCTCTGGAGAATAAGAGAAGCAACTGCTCGCTCTTTCTTTCTTCAACAAACACTGGCCAGGTCTTCGCAAACAGCCTACTGAGGCATAGTCAGGAAAAAACAAGTTCTTAGAGGAAGGAGTCGCCAAGGAAAATAATTGGGCAGGACGTGGGGTTTAGTGATGCAGCTGTGCAGCTGCTAAGTTCAATGACTTCTCAATTGCCTCCATCTGAAGTTGTGTTCCACTATGAAATGATCTTCTACCTCCGTAACTAGAAATAGCAGGGCATGATGATTTGCTGCTTGAAATCCCAGAAGCAGCTTGGGAAAAATACCAAAACCAAACCCTAACAACCAATTAGAAAACATGAAGTCTTCAACTATGTTCTCAAGAAGTTCCTAAATACCAGAGAGGCAGTGACGCTAGAAAGTATAGTGCTAATGCTTTTGAAGATGACTTTCTAACACCTCGGTTGGTCAAGATGTGTAGCACTACAGCAGTAGTGCCAACTGGTCTGTCCTTCTGTGGGAGGAAGTCCACCTCAGGGCTGATGTCACACAGACCGCTGGTCATTTCATCTGAGCTACCTGGCTAGATGCCCCTTAGCATCAAGAGAAAGAAACAGTAGCTTTCCTCTTCTCACAAAGTAGAGGTTCAAAACAAGTCCAAAAAGCTGTATCCTAAAAATATTTGCTATAAAGCCTCCTTCCTGTAAAGACAGTCTCAGATGCGCAGAACTGATGTACATGTCTGTGCTGTACAAATCCCAAATTAGGTTGAGATGACTTTCAACCCTACAATCTTAAGCCAGTTTCAGAACAATGAAGTTTTTGCCTGTGGTTACTAGCTAAATTTCAGTCCTAATTTTGAATGAGTGAAAAAAATCCCAACTTTGTCTTGTGTCCAGCAGAAGTAATCCATCAGGTTCTGGGGCAGTGGGAGAAATGAACTCGTTCTGAGTGTGGCAAGACGTGATATTTCATGGTATTGTCTTGGTTTATCTACAAGATCGTGGGGTAGGTTTTTCAACTGAAGGTAGCAAAACAACGGATCCTGCCTCACTCGTGTCAAGCTCACTACACCATGACGTGGCTACCACAGCCACCTATCAAAAATTACCTGATCAGGGTTTGAAATGCATTAATTACACTGGCCTTCTAGCCGTTTTACCTCTGAAGCTCTTTCTTTCCCGTCTATAAATCCAGATGCAAGGAACTTTGTTACACCTAAACCACCAAAAATGCTCCCAAATACTTTTTTTATGTACATAAAAATATCTGAACTTGGAAGTCCATCATGTTGGTAGTCTTTGTGGTTAGACACCAGTGCTGTGTTTCCCACTGCAAGTTATGCAGGTCACCTCCTGCAAGATGTATATCCCACTGGAAAACTAGCTATTGCTTACATTAGGGGCATAAAGCTGCCAGTTGTGCCTCTGCAGAAAGACTTCAACATCTGAAATATGTTACTCCTCTGGGATTAAATATTGCCATTCTGGCGTACAAAAATACTGCCATTCTGGCCCATAAATCTTACAATGAAATCCCCCATTTAGGGAGAAGCAGAGAAAATTTTGTGGCAGGTTAAGGGAGTTCCGATGTTTTGAAAAGCCCGTTACAGCTTTTCACTGGTTTGGGATGACAGATGTTACATGAAGAGGATAAATCAATGGACAGAATCTGAGGAACTGATGAGAGGTGCAATGACAAATATGTACCGTTGTTTCACATTTTTTTCCCCAAAAGATCTTGACCTATGGCCATGTTTTTCTGGTTTTGTTGCAGTAAATTTCCTGAGTGCTTCTGAGTTTTTTAGGGAAAAGTGCTCTGATTTCTTGCTAATAGGTATCATTGGTGTTATTGGTAAGAGGCTAAACAACCACAAACAGAAATCAAACGTGGTGTGAAAGCTGAGCGAGCTGCTTTGGGTTTGGTTGGGGTTTTTTTTGGTTTAGGTTTTTTTTTTTTTCTTCACATATGTAATGGCAGCTGCAGAAAAAGGCAGACACATGAGTAAATCCTGGCAAATTGAGAAAGAGCAGCCTCTGAAAGCAGCCTGGCAAACTTCTGTAAATCACCACCACCCCTTGAAAATAAAGCAAGCTTTTCTACAGCTTAGTTATACCACTGAAGCAATTTAATATTTGTGTCTAAAAAAAATAATAATCTTTACACATTTTGCATTTGTAGGCATTACAGATTTGCCTTAACTTGGAACAATATTTACAAAACTTATTTTTTGAACTGTTTTACCCCAAAAGATTGTAGGTAATTAGATAAAATCGGTATTTTCTGTGAGAGAAATATTAACCTTCACTGAAATTATTTTTTACATAGTCAGTATTTTCATAACACAACATTTATTTTGCATAGTACTGAGGAAATTTGACCCAACAGAGTCAATTGCTAATGCAGTCAGCCCTGTGTGGCATGGAGTCCGGCTCTGAAATGGAAGACTAAGGCAAAGAGGCTCTAGAAAAGATACCTGAAAGTTAGCTTGTCAGCTAGCAAAGCCGTGCTGTGGCCTTTGGGTAGGTTTCTGTAATTCTGCAGGCTGCTGCAGGTCAGGCATTATTTGTTTCTGTATGTAACTGTGAAGGCTGTGAGAGTTTGCGGCAATTGCTATTAATTACAACAGCTGGGGAGAGGTTGTCTTCCCCAGCTTGCTAATAGCAAAAAGACCTTCATGATCGACCTCCATCTGACCAGGTTTGAGAACATGCTTCTGCAGATGATAAATCAGCATAAAATATAGAGTTTGCTTTTCTCCATAAAACGCTGATTCCTGTTTAAAGACACCTACATTCCTCTTCTAACATGTAAAAATTAGCTGCAGTTATTGTCCTGTTCAGGTCAATGAAATTTGATGGGTAAATGCAAAGAGATGCTTAAGCTTCAGATGGGTAGCAAGGAGTTGTGCAGTCAGAAACCCTCAGATTTTGAACAAAAGGAACTCTTGAGACATTTTAATTTTGCATGTGCAGTGTGGGTTTACAAACACAGATGCACCCTCTTTGAAATCAAGCCGCTGTGGTCCTGGGTTTTTTACAGAAAAAAAGAAAGGAAGACATCAAAGAGTGAAAAATGAGCTACACACCATCCCGCTTTCTCTATTAGCATAGAGGAAGAAGAAGCAGAAGAGAAAGGCAATTGCAGCCTGAAGTGTCAGCTAGCTCTTCCTGGGGTTAGGTGTGGCTGAGTGATGCAGAGGTTTATTTAACTGCCTGTGTCGTTATACAGTCCCGTTCCTATGGCATTTGAGGTCCAGATTCTCCAGAAGATGTAGGTGGTATGCCATGAATACCTTATAGATTACATGATTCGCTGTGTGTGGCTCATGGGTGCTATATTTCCTACAGACTGACCATAAGACAAAATTTGTATGTTTGTGGCAATTTCGGACACCACAGCACTGGTTTGTGTCCTGATTCAGGGAAGAGCAAGTCAGAATGTAAACATCTTTCTTGGAGCAAAGATTTCCTGCGAGTTCATCTCGACACTTCCAATCGCAGTGACACATTTTGACATTCATTTATCTCCATAAAAACATAGCAATAGTCCAGCCAGAAAGAAAATAATTTACATCACAGAGCACACAGAGAATCTGGATGGAAGGTGGGACAAGAGGAGACATTTTTATTTCTCATATTATAAAGTGCAGAAATTTGTTAGTAAGTAGATGATATAGCCAAATCTCACAGTCGATATGACTATTAGGTAAAGAAATCTTACCAACAACTGACAAGTAAAAGACAACCATCACAATCATAGTTTGACATTCTACGCAATTTGTCAGATAAAACATTAATAGCAAGTGAAAAAAATGATGTTTTGGTCTGTAGTAAGAATCTTAAGCTAAAATTGCACCGTTTTGAGAATCTGCTTCATGTTCAGCTTTTAAATTTATAAGAACTAGGAAAAAGCTGCATGAAATGAAAGCCTACTGCTTAACGATGTGTAGCAGATGTCTTTCTGCTGTTAGCACCAACAGCTCATTCTCACTGATAATTCCCCACCTCTGTTTGTGCCAACATTAACAAATAGAATGTCATATTGATTGTAATTTACTATGCATGGTAGGTTTGTTTTAGGATGAAAATCTCCCCTAAACCCAGAAAATAAGTACCCGGTCAGTGTGCAATTTAACTTGATTTTTTGTGTGTGTGCGCAGAGATCAGGAGGATTAGAAAAGAGGGGTTTAGCAGCATAGAGGGTATTTTGGGTTAAAACCAAGATCTAATCCCACGGCTGCGGCAATAGTATTTTGAAAAATCATTTTTCAGCTGCTATGGTAAATGTTCCTAAAAACAGAAGAGAGGTTTACAATCTGTTACAACAATGAATCAAAATAACTGCTCATTTTCCATATTAAGTCTCAAGAGCCTTGGTAAACACCATGTTGGCTCATTAGAAACAGAAGAATTACTGACAATGTCATGCAACCAAGAACCTGAAAGAGAAAACAGGTAGATTAGTTGTCCATTAAATTAATACTCGTCTGCTCCTCAGAGCTCTAGTCACCAGAGCTGGGGCTGCTTAGCAAATAAACTGTCCATGGCGCCAGCACAAAGTACATCATAGAAACCTAGGGCCTGATCCTAAAATCTGTGAAGCAAAACACATGCTTGAAGTTAAGCACGTGATTAATACATAGGTGAACACAGAAATGTGGTCATTACTGGAATTCCCATGATGCGAATATTAAAAAATCCCTCCGAATCTCTGCGAGTGATCACAATTAGTCAGTCCAAAACTTACTTCATCTGCCACTGGTAGCAAATCCATAGTAGCCCTGATCTTACGAGTGACCATGACACAGCACACAACCCTAATTAACTCCAGGTTATATATGCTATGAAACATACACGATGCATTCACATGTGTTCATTTTGCATGCATATATGTAGTCTATACATGTATAATACACAAAAAGGAAAGTGAAAATAAATAAGGGTATAAGAATTGTAGAAGTATTCATCAGGGAAACGCAAAGATGGAAGATGAGTTCTGTGGCTAGCAGATGTTAAAAAATCTGGCACTGGGAACTTGGAAAGAGCTGTCCTTACCCTTGATCAGTTAAAAACATTGCTGGAAGTATCGGCAATAATGCTTAAGACACCGTCTAACAGATACTTACTTCTGTGATTCGGAGTCAATTCATGTGATAATGATGACATGCTTTCCAGTTTAACACTATCTCAGGATGAAGTTAGACAGCTGCATCTAGAGCTAGGCATTTTTTTTTCACTCTCTTCTTTTTCCTTTATTTTTTGCTGTTTCTTATTTTATCAGGAGGTTCAGATAACTTGTAGCTGTTTTAAAAACCATCTAAACTGTCTAATAGTTGGTGTTAAATTTCTGTAAGCCTTAGAACTATGGTGATGCTCCATGAAGAGCTCCAAGTGGGACTGGAAGATCTCTGACGTTTTTAAGGGCTTCTAAGTGATGAACATACAAATAAGCATCAAAGGGGAGATGTAGATGGTATTTTTAAGTCAGACTAATAACTTTGCAGCTGATAAAATGAACTGAAATTGGAAATGATAAATGTCTGGAAAAAAAGGATGATTTTGATTACATTTTGTGCAGACAATAGGAGTGAGGGTCACAGGGGAGTAAGAGGGCGAGGGAGGAGATGACTGTGATAAATAAGCTCAGACTCTAATACAGATAAAATGTTTTCTGCAACTTATTTCAAAAGCAGGGTGTTTGCAGTTGAAATCTGTTCCAGACTGTGATTGATGCTGGACTAGTTGTTCAACTCCTCCTCTGCTTCAGTTCCTGCATCCATTAGATGTAACTGGTAACAATTCCTAACGTGAAGCGCTCTGAAATCTCAGGCAAACAAGATTATACTCTCGAATTGCGAACTCTGTCTCTATGTGATTAAAAAAAATGAGACTCAATGAGCCTGTGTGGTCTGCAAGAAGGCAGATGTCTAAATGGACATTGCCTCCTCTCTGAGGTTCGTTTCTTCACTGAAAGCTGAGTTCATGTCTGTGAATATATGCTTTTATAGATGTCTGAATCCAGTGTCTCAGCAGGGTAAAGGCAACCTGCCCAATTACTCAGGGTGATGTCTCTAAGCATCCTAGCATTTAATTTTGACTGACTTTCAGCTGACAGTTTAAATTTCTTTTTTTTTTTTCAGTCTTGATAAATCCCTATTCATTCTCCAACATGCTTTGTTTTCCTGGCTCAAGTTCATACTTCGTGTTTCCCCTTTATCAGAAAGAATCAATTTGGTTTTTTTTTCTTTTATAGATATTTTCTTTGTGTGTCAAGTCTCAACTAGAAAATTCTAGTAGGATATTAAGGTTCTTATAATTTAAGGATGGAATAGTAAAAATAAAATGAAAGTATCCATTAGAGCATTTATTTTTTAACCTCTGTCATGCTATGTCATACTATGTCATACTATGTGTTATAGGAAAAACTATAAAACTATATAAAAACTATAGGAAAAGCTATAATGTCAAACAAGTTTAATTTGGCCTTGACAGACAATCTTCCACTTTCTCGTAACTTTTTGAGATGAAATGTCCGGTGCTTGAGTCAAAACTGGGAGAAGGCAGAGGGCAAGGCTGCTCTCCATATTTCTAGGATTTGGAGGAAAAAAAATCCCAAATGAAATTTGCTTCCAATGGGAAACACTGTGAAATGTGATGTGCTGCTCTCTTCATTGTGTGAAATGAAATATTTGAAGCAACTTATGAAAAATATTTGCATCAATACTTAAGATATATTGTCTCATTAATTTGATGTGTTGTCATCCAAGACAAAAAAAAAAGAGCCAAGAATGAAGGGCAGGTTCTTGAAGTCCATTGTATAATTAATGTCTATAAGCTGTGTCCAGTACTTAAAGGTGATGTATCTCCCAAACTGTGTTCAACCAGGTAGAAGTCAGCCTGTGGCCGGTAGCTAACTGGCCTGCCTGACTCTGCTGTGGAGAAATGCGTTATTATGCAAAAATTATGCCTGTGTTGACAGATCTTATCTGTACAACGACAGCAGACATTGGTCTGAAAAGGTAATTTTTTTTTTTGAAAACAGCCTTCATTATCAGCCAGCTGCAAAGTAACTCAACATTTGAACAACCAAGAACAGGAAAAACCCTCATAAATATGTTTGCGTGTTAACAATGTGTTTGATTCTGGAAGGTCTGAAACGTTTGGGAGCTGTTGGTTTGTGCTATGAAAATGAGCTGAGGATTTTAAGGTGTGCGAGAAGTGGCTAACTACGAGTTACCTGTCAGTCTCCTTGTAAATCTGTTAGAAAGAAGAATATGCATAGACTGGCTGGTATTCTCTATTTTTATGTATGAATCATATAGCAGCAGGTGACTTTAATATAAGGCAAGTGATTTGTGCACATTATACAGTATAAACTCATCAGGCAGCTATTTTGATACTGGCAAGACTTCTGAGCAAGCCAGTTTTGAGGAGGAAAATAGAAGACAAGATTTATTCCATTTGCTTTGACTCCTCAAGACGCAAGAAAGCATCCAGCCTCTCTGCTGCTAAAGCATTCAGAAGACCAATTAGGGATCATGCTAGAGCTGTATTTTATGTGCTTCACCACTTCGGGTAGGTCGTCAAATTAAATAACCAAATTAAATAGTTAAATAAACAAATTAAGTAGTTGCAGTAGACAAGCTTGGGGAAATATCAGGCAAAGAAAGGGAGGATTTATGAACAGAAAAACCGGAGAAATTCTAACTTTGTAACAAGAGCTCCTACATTGTTATTACCAATATTATAAATCAGAGGGGGGATATAGTGAGGCAAGATTTATGCGTTAGCTTATCATGAAATTAAGCTAAATAAGAAATCTTCATTACAGCATGAAAAATAGTAATTTCCACTCTATTTTCAGTGGTGACACTGCGAAGCAATATGAAGAAGGCAAAGAGTAAATCCAGACACCAGTCAATCAATTCCATCTTTGCTGCAAATACAGACAAGGTACTAGTCTTTGTGATTACAACTACAAGCTGCTGAGAACTGGACTAAGAGCGACAAAGTCCTTTTGCATTTGTCATGAAACAGCTATAATTTTATGTGAAGGAGTGACATGGATTTGAGCCAAGTGGCCAGCTGGAAAATATACAGCTGCTTTTAGGATCTGTGTAAATTACTACATTGACTCCTTCTGAAGAAACAAAGCTAAAAGTGTTCGGATCCCCTTGAAACATTGCAAGAATCAAACCCCAGAGACACCAAACCAAATGGACAGCAGTCTAGTCTAGTCTAGTCTAGTCGTATCATATCATATCTTACCCTATCCTATCGTACTGTATCGTATCCTATCCTATCCTAATCTTATTCTTTTTATGTCCTTTCCTGTCCTGCCCTTAATGTGGCAATCAATAAAAATGTGACTAGGCAGTCGCTAGGTGTTACTCCCTGATACTCTTCTCAAGGAGTGCTCACAGTCAGTAAAAGTAATATGATTATGTAATGGTCTGTAGTTTTTAGCTAAATAAACCAGAGTAGGTTTAACCTCCAAGAAAATGTTGCCCTCAAATCAGAGGAATTTTACCCTGTTCAGGACGAATTCCAGAACAGCTTAGATGTATCCTGAGTTTTAAATATACTTAGCTCAGATACTTACAATTTTGGAATAAAGGGATTGGGACCTTGAGCTTCATTAAAGTATGTGATGAGTCAGAGTTGTACCCAAGTTGTGACTGGAGAGAAGTGCTACAGTATTTTGCACTAACGTTTCCTAAATAATGAAGGCTTTTAGACTAAATAGACAGCCATTGCTGCTGCTGAAGTGAGAAATATAGAGACACAAGTAACTGGGATTACTTGAAAGAGAAAGAACACACGGTTCCACAGAAATAGCCTTCATGTCATCTTCTTACTTTTTTCCTAGGCTAATGAAGGAGTGTCTCAATAATCAAAATCATGACCTTTCAATTCAAAATATCAGATCCAATGTACAATGAGAATACGACGCAATAGCAAAATCTGGTGCTAGTCTCTAATACTGTGAGAGTTTGTTGTTTTACCCCGGGTGTATGAATACAGAACGAGCAAAATTGTATTTTTAATACTGATGCTGAAGCAGGATAAAATTTGAATCAACACTAAAGCCAGTTTCACAAGATTTGTTGTGGAGCTGGATATACTCATAGAAATATTCAACTTCAGTGATTGCCCTTAGCCTCTTACAGCCTGGAGACACATTTTTTGGTGCACAATGAAATTATTCTCATGACATCTCTTTCAACAGTATTTTATTGTTCAAACAATATTTGAATATGAAATAGATATATCTTTTTAACTCTACAAATTGTGGCAACTGTTTCTTTACAACAGATGTTTTGGTCCTCTGGGAGAATGTCCCAGTTAGTGGTGGCCTTTTGTAAGAATGCTTTTTTAAATGAAGATTCTTACGTCTTCGGCTGAAAGCTGAAAAAATAACCCATAGCATCTTGTTGTTGCCTTCAATCTTTAGGCTGTACTTACTTCTGCAATTAGATCAGCTCTTTTTCCACTTACTTTTCTAAATCCATTTATGGTGTTGCAGAAGGTAATATGACCAATAAAGGAAGATTAAGAAGACTCCCATAGAATAGCTTTAATCTGATCCTCAATAGCGTGTAATAATATTCTATCCTTTAGTAAAGAGTTACCAGATCTCAGAAAACAACCTTTACAACTCTATTTTCCAGTTCTAAATAAAGTAGACATAGTTCTGACGAGACTATTATTAGGATTTTCCTTTCTGGGGCATAAATGAATTCAAATTCCCCTTTTGAAAACTAGACATCTAACTGCTGCATGTACTGCAGTGACTTGGGTCTCCGTTCTTCCTGCGGACTGGAACCTCTTCAGAGCAACAGCTGACTTCACTCCGTGCGTGTGCAGCCTGAAGCTTGCAGTCAGAGCCCAGCTAGTACTGAACTCTAAATAAGTGCATTGACTCACACACTCACTCTAACTTAGCCTGGGTTTGTGGTTTGATAGATTTCCCAAAAGCTTCGAGAATGTAGTCCGAGATTTTTTGCGTGCCTGGCATATGGTTTAATGCACAAGCAAGACTGTGGGAAAACACTTTTTTTGCTGTTTCTCCCTCATCAATAGTAAAAGACTTCATCTGTGAAATTTTCTAATATGGACTGATGTGCAACAGCGGAGCCGCAGAGGTAGAAATCTGCAAATGTAGGTAGGCACGGAGTGAGCTGTTTTGGGATCAGTCCTATGGCTTGCATGTAAGCCGCCTTCTCCATCTCTGTTTCGCTGATGTTCTCCTGAAGACCTTATCCGACTGTGGGCCACAGGCAGTATCTGTCACTCCACCCCATACAGCAGATGTGCTTACTCATTGAGAGCAAGAAGGGTCAGCAATTGCCTCACTTTTGTGCTTACTGGAACACGAACGTTACAGAAAGGAGGGTTTTTTGTTTGGTTGGTTTTTTCCATGTCTTTTATTTCTCCCTTTCCACATAGGAGATGGATTTAGTTCCATTCAGACCAGTTGACCTTTAAGCTCTCAACAGATCCATTTCATGAATCACAATAAAGATGTTAGCTAATTTCATTGGAAGCAAGAATGGGAACAACTGGAATTTCTTACTCTGTCCTGCGAGTGCTGTGTGATTCCTGCCCCAAGGGGAAAAACAAAGACCTGACTGGATTAGATTATGAGGACTAGGGTCTGAGAAGCTGTCTCAAGTAAGTCTTAACTGAGATTAGGTGCTGAGGTCCAGTATTGCAATACTGAAACGTCTCTCCTCAAGTGCCATCGATGCTGAGAAACATCTGAACTCCAAAGATGTGCATGCCTACAGCTGCACCTCTGCATCTATCCCATGTCAACACAGGTGAGATGAGACTAAGTATTGCAGTTAAGCCAAAATCTATATAGGGTGTTGGAGTCTCTGCTCCACAGCTTGCTCTTGTAGGTGTTCTTGAAGGAGTGCTGTGCTATGGTATTTTCTGGCTCCTTGTGGTGTTTTTTCTTTCTTTAAAAAAAAAACAGATAACAAAAATGTGTTTAAAAGGGAATATACCCGTTCTGTACAGAATTCTTGTGACTCTGCCACTTGCGCAGGTAATGTGGAATCAGGCTTTGATTCCATTCATTGGTTAAGGGAATTCAAACTGACATCTCTCATCTCCTAGTAAATTACTGTGTTGGGTCTGTGTGACGGGGCTTTGGTAGCAGGGGAAGGGGCTACATGGGCGGGTGGCCCCTATCAGAAACTTCTCGAAGGTCTCCCAGCTCCAAGTTGTCCCACCTCAGGCTGAGGCCGGGCTGTTTAGAGACAATAGATGGGCCTCTGCAATAACGTATTTAAGGAGGGGACAAAGGAGCATCTGTTGAGACCTGCAGCAGAGGAAGGAGGGGGAGGTGAGAGGAACACCTATGCAGATACCTGGAGCCAGTGTGGAAGGGTGGAGGGAGCGGAGCGGAGATTGCCCTGCAGCCCGCGGGGAGAGGGCAGGCTGTGCCCCTGCAGCCCACTGAGGATTGCGGTGGAGCAGCACGTGAAGGACCATGGCAAGGCAGAGATGGACCTGCAGCCTATGGAGGACCTCATGCCGGGAGAGGTGCCTGCTCCCAAAGCAGACTGTGGCGGTATGGGCAGCCTGTGCAGGATTGGTTCATTCCTGAGGGACTGCACTGCGCAGGAAGGAGTCATATCAGAGGGGTTCGTGAGGGACTGTCTGCTGTGGGAGGGACCCCGCGCTGGAGCAGGGGCAGCGTGTGAGGAGCCCTCCCCGCCTGAGGAGGAAGGAGCGGCAGGGACAATCTCTGGTGAATGGACTGCACCCCCAGTTCCCCGTCCCCCTGCGCTTCTGAGCGGGGAAGAGGGAGAGACGTGGAGAGCTAGGGGACTCGAGCCCGGGAAGGAGGGAGGGGTGGGAGGGGAAGGGTATTTATTTGTGTTTTAAGATCTGGTTTTTCATATCTCCTTATCCTACACTGCTTTGATTAATAACTGATTAAATTGAATATTTTTTCCCCAAGTTCAGTCTGGTTTTGCCCGTGAACATAACTGTGGAGTGAACCCTCCCTGTCCTTGTGTCGATGCACCAGGTTTTGTTACATTTTCTCCTCATCCCAACAGGAAAGGAGGAGTGAGCAAGCGGCCACGTGGTTCTTTTTAGCTGACTAGGCTCAAACCATGACAATTGACTTAACTCAATCACTCTTGGGGAAAATGACAAAAAATGTGCTTCTGCGAGAAAAAGGATTTAAAAATTGTCATTTCTGAACAAGAGCATAGCAGCAAGCATGACCTTAGGTTAGTTAGAAGACCGACCTCTCTTGGTCCTTGGGTCTCAATGAAATTTATCCAAAGACAGTTTTAATGGGATGCTTCTCAGGTGCTTGGGACCTAGCACAGATTTCTGGACTGAGCTCTGGGAGCAGGTACTGCACAGCAGGCCACCTGGACACAAAGTGCCTATGTTATTGTCAGCTTTAGAGTTCTTTTCTTTTTACTTTTTTTTTTTTTTTCCAATTTGCGCTTAGTTATTGGCCATTTTTAGAGAGCTTTCTCTAAAAGCAGTGGAAGTGAGCTCTGAATGGAACAAAGTCTTAAATCAATGTGAAATGCTCTCAGAAACAGGTTGTTCATACACATCCTTTCTTCTTTATGGGAGGATCCAGAGAATAATGATCCTAGTTCTTATACAGAGGCAAAAAGGCAAGACAGGGAAAAAAGTTGACCCAACTGTAAGCATCACTGTAAGCAGCTCACGGGGATGAGGATAATGCAAACAGTTCCATAAGATGGAAGTCACTTTATTAAAAGCATCTGGCACGCAGAGAAATAGGATATCTTGGCACCATCAGAAACTGTATCAAGACTTAGCCATGTAAGGCTGCGCTGATTGTTATTTATAGCATCAGTTTAGAGGGGGTATGGAAATTATACCAGGAACCTCATTAGTATCAGCATGAGAGCCATGGCCAATCTTGCTGCTCTAGCGATTGTATTCGTTCCATAACACAGATACAGCAAGCAGCCAGGGAGAAATCTCAGTGCCTTTCAGCCTTGTTATGGAGGAAACATGTAAAAACTGAGAGCAACTACAATACTGACCAGGCAAGAACTTTCAAGGACTCTTACCCGTCTTTTCTAGAGTCACTGACATCCCACCTGCCTTTCTCTCCAGTGGAAAGCAGATTTCTGTTTTCTTCAGAAATTAAGCCATTGGAAAGGGGAAAGTTTCTAGAGATAAAGCTTTAAAAATCTATGATTGCTTTCTTCAGAGGAGTTACTCTAAAGTGGAACAGTCAAGGGATGACACATACCATCAGCAGATGTGGAAGTTATCTACTGTAAGATTCAGTGTGGTGAAATCTGGCATGAAATGGTTTTAATTGAAAACCTCTTACCACTTTGATAACTTTTCAGTCATGCAGGCACTTGTTTTCTTTATCTAGGTCACCTGATAGTGAGTCAAGTCACAGAGATGACTGATTTATTGTTTAAACCAAGATGCTGCCAATTACTAACATTGCCGATATAATATAAATACCACTATATGTGTCATAGCTCTCACTTATCCGTAATTTTCAGGCACTATCTATCTGCTAGTCTCTGCTACATTTCAAATGTTTGGTGTGCTCATGGGTTTTGCTTCAAAAAGCCCTTGCTCAGGTCTGAGCAGCTGGTGTGTCTGTCACACTAACTCTTGTCAAGGGAAAAGCTGGAAGAGGCTTGGTTTTCAAAGGGTTTGAAGTACTGCTATGTATATTTGAGGGCTTTGGTACTTAGCATGTTTGCAGAGTGTATCACCAGAGAACTGCAAAGGGGATAGACTGAGCTTGAGGAGTCTCAGTCTGTATAACAAAGCAGAGCTGCAAAATGTTATTGAAAAGAAAAATCATGGCTTGAAGTGTGGAATTTTCCCTGTGTGCTTACCACTGCTTATTGTCTGCATTTAATAACATATCCAGATTTTTAAAATTCAAACTCCTATGCAATCTGACTCTAATCTACTAGTTTTATATCAGGTAGATGAGTGGAAAAAGACATGCAACAGTGCTATATTTTGAAATTCTGCATTCCTCTGGGAGTCTGTTAATTTTCAAAGGTTACAGTTCAGGCTCTTACTGAACAACTGCGATAGAGGTTAACAGTCTGAGAGTTTTAAGTATTATGCCTTAGCTGAATTGGATTTAAAGGTTTTTTTTTTTAATGAGGGTTTATCTTGCATTCTGTATTGGCCTTAATTGTTTCCTTTACCAGATTCTTGATTGATAGTAAACTGAGCAATAAAGCACACATGCAATACAGCCATGTCAGTAATTGAAACTTCTGATTTAACTTGTCTCTCCAGTTTGGTGCAGTCATTCCTAATTGCTTTACCTCTGAACTTTTCTTCTATGTGAATTAATTACCCAGGAAAACTTACCCTGACAGCCTCACTCATATCTGGAGTTACATTATATTCGACTGGTGCCTCCATCCAAACGTTTTCCCTCAGGCTGAATGTCAGGTTAGTATATTCTCTTGACTTATACTTTGGATATTACAGGAAAATCTGAAATGTCCAGGGCTTGGATATGATATTTTCAGGTAGGATTTTCATATGCAAATTTGTTTTATTCTTTTTAATAACATTCTAATCCAATCTACCCTTTGCAACCGTTCCCTTCGAGTCCTTATAAGGCTAATTAGATCTACTACAACATATGTACATCTGAATTGGCACTTTAAAATTTATGCTTCTTAACTCTTTCCCCTTACTGTTAAAAATCAGGTGGAGTAACATCACATATTTTTGAATGACTAAACAATATCATTTTTCGCATTGCCAGTGCAGAGATCCTTCTGCATCATTTATCTACGACATTGCTTCCTCTCCTGGACATTATTACATTTGCAGATAAACTTGAAGATTTCTAGTAGGCATTTTTACTGAGAAATTACCTGCAATATGCATTTGTCTGTAACTCTGAAAGAATGTCTCTTATTTCCTGATGATGTTTAAAGCTGCTTCATGAAAGATTAGGCTTCTGCAAGCAGAAACTTCCAAAGACCTTTTTATCTTATTCCCTTGGAAGCTGTGAATAGGTGATTCAAGTTATATAATCTTCTGTTTTCTGGGCCACAACTGTTGAAAAGGGAATCACCCTGTTGTTATCAAGTAAGCGATTAAATAATGATAAATGATTTTATGGTTTCTGCACTTGAAATGTAGCAGACAGACATTAAACATCCTGTGCCTCCCATTTGTATAAACATTGGTTTGGAAATCACTAGGTTCAGTCGTCTTTGAAATCCTCAGTAACCACCGGGCTACCGTTAGAAATCAGACATGCAAGCCTAACTTCAGGACACGAGTGAGCACTCGGGAGATGTGGGTTCAGGATCATGCCCAGGCTATGACTAACACCTGTGCTGGCAGCCAAAGGGATGCTCCTCACACATCACTTGGTAAGGGCAGAGGGAGCGGAGCAGAACATCAAAAGAATCAACGACAGTGTATTTATACCTTGCAAGTCATCGCTCCTTTTAGTTCCTTAAAAATTTAGCTGGAATACAGAAACTCAAAAGAGAGGTTTCTGCTTTACTAGAAGGAAATTATGATTCCTACATGAATGCTTCTAAGGCCTTGCTTAGTCAGCTCTTCTGTCGCCCAACGACCCCTCCCTACCCAGGAAGGGGGAATTGGGAAAAGGAAAGGAGACCCATGGGTTGAAATGGAAACAGATAATAACAAACTAATGCTAATACAAAGTACACAAAGTTATGCTCAGCTCATGCAGCGGTGGGGAGCTGCGCCCTCCCAGCAGTGAGTGCCAGATGCCAAACCCTGCGAGCGCCACAGCTCTGGCGACAGCGCGACGGTCGCAGCGAAGGGGAGAGCCGGCCTTGGGAGCAGAAGGACAGGCAAGACCTTCCAGGGAAGGCCACCACTGAGGAAGGAGGGCTGTCCCCACCAAACTGTCCAATTTACAGTAAGCATGACGTTTATGATGTGGAACACTGCTGCCAGCCAGCCTGGGTCACTGCCCTGGCTTTCTCTCCTCCCAGCTTTAGCAACTGGCTCACTCAAAACTGCTAAAGGCCTTGACCCCTATGGAAACCCACACACCACGGCCGGCCATGAACTACAACAAAGTGTCTCAATTTGGGTCCTGCAGTCTTCTCAAAAATGCAGCTTTCCTGAATAGAAAATTGATTCTATGATTCTATCCCAGCGAAAGCAGGACAGTCCTGTGTGTCATGTATTTAGGATTAAGGATATTCACTATGCCTAGTACCTGTACTTAAGTCAGTTAGAAAAAGCATTATTCGCCACTGACTCTATGGGAAACGAGAGCTTTCTCAGGTAGGCTGAGGTATGAATATCTCCCTTTGTAACTTGTCGTTGGGTACCCATTCCAGTGTGCTCAGGGAGTGAGTGGCTTTATGCTTTAACTTTGGAGTCCAGAAGTAGGAGTTAGGGATATGAAATAATTTTAAATATTATGTAGAGATTCCTGCAGAGACAGTGACAGCCAAGGAGAGAATTTGATAAAGTAGGTAGGGGAGGAAATGCTGTTAGGCAAATTGGAAATCTGGGGTAACGTGGTGAAAAGGAACAGTCTGAAGAATAGAGGAGTGTCTGGCAAATGTTATATAACTGAAGTTATTCTGGCCAGCTTTGGGTAGAGAAGAGCCAAAACCCAGAGCAGGCTCTGGTAAGGACCGCCCAGAAAGAACTGGAATGGAAAAAACTTGTGAAGCACTTTCCAGCTGCCCCAAATTCCTTTGTCAGTAATGCAAAGTGCTCTTTACCGATTGCCTTGGATGGGGTTGTAGGTGGTGAGGTAGTGTCTAAGCTTTAACATGTACCTAGCAGATTTTGCACACGCGCAAGCCAGACTGGAGGAGAGGAAATATGAGTCCCCAATATTTCTGGAGAGAATAGAAGAATAAGTTCTACTTAATTGCTGAATTTTGCCCAGTTTGCCTACCAGCACTAAGCCATTGTAAGAACACTCAGCTCATTGTCTCCAGGAAAGACGTTACCAGCAGAGCAGCAGTGAAGCATCTAAAATTAAATCACATGAAGCTGTCTAATTTCTTCTTTTCCTATTCCAGTAAAGCCTGTTTTCTGGTTCAAAAACATCTTGAGTGCCTTCAGCTTTTCATGACCTACATTCCGTGCATTAGATAGTCTCGCCCTGCCCCCCACCAGTGACAGACACCCAAGGACAAAATGTCAATAATATTTTCCCAGAAATAGAGATGATGCATGTCTGAGTCAGGGACAGAGAAACCAAAGGGTATATAAACAATACGAGCACAGAAAGATGAAAATGATGCAAGAGAATCTGCCGGAAATTGTTGTCTTCGTAATTTTAAATAAACACTCCGCATATTCAGTATCAAAGTGGTGTTATTTGCCTTTCAAAGTCTTAGAGGTGAAATCACTATAATTTTGCCATTTTAAAGATATTGTTAAATTAGGCATCTTATTTTTATTCTATAATTCTCTATTGTGTAAATTGATACAGGCAATAGTTCTTAATGCGTAGACCTCAATTGTGTGATGATGCAATTCTAATTTTTTATCTATCTGGACACTTATTAATGGCATCTATTAGCATGACATATGAATGTTTTAACTGTATATTAGGTATATACTCTTTAAATGTCTCTAAGCAGTGTGATTGCTGAAGCTGTGAAGCAGAGGCGCAGAGATATTTAAAGACAACCCAGACCAACCAGCAATGTAGTAGCTTGAAGCTGATGACAGCCAGAAAATATGTAGCCCTCTTAAATGTCTAAACCTCCTTTTCTGTCTCGATCCATATGATTAAGATCTCATACTTTGGAATGTTTAGCTTTCTTGATAGTATAAGATTAAAGATTGTGATCTAAACAGGGGGTGGTGATGGTGGTGGTGGTGGTTAATCTGTTGTTTTTTAGAACAGGAACCCAGATGATGAACTTTGGAGGGTATAGAAAGAACAAAGATGTTTTTAGCCAAGTATCCTCTAATTTTGAGTAGTCAGTAACACCTTATAAAGAAAGAATAAGAACAGGATAAGTAATCAGTGATATGGAGTCCTTGTATTATTTTCCCAGCAAAATATTCCCTTGTGACTTGGGGCATTTAACCTTCAGGTTGTATCTGCATGTTTGTGTGCAATATTCCTAAAAAGACTTCCCTTACATCAATTTAGCTGGTTGCTACAAGAGGATCAGTCTACATACTCCCTGTTTTAATATATTCCCCCCTAGCATCTGCAGAATATTCTTGAAGACAACATGCTAAATTACACAACCAGAGATGGTTCTCCCTTTGGGATGGTGCCTTCCATTCAGCCTTAAATTTCTTGGCTTCTTTGGTTAGATTCACTCATAGCTGCACAGTTGTGATCTCTTCATTCTTGGAGGTTTTCAAGTCCAGGCTGGACAAAATTACAGGTGGCTTGATCCAGCATTGGTGACCATCCTGCTTTGAGTGGGAGGCTGGACAAGATGACCTCTAGATGTCCTTTCCAGTTGACGTTTCTATGTTTCTGTGATAACTGATGTGGTTGAGGGAATAGCAAATAGAAATTTCATTTCTTGTGGTGAGGCATTTGTAGCACTTAGGATAGTAATTGGAAAGTGTGGATGAATCCAGTATTTCTCTCTGTAGTCTCATTTACATTAAGGAGAAGTGATTATAGATTGAGCTAGTTCATCCACTTAGCAAATCAGTTGCACAGACTTCAGCAGAATATGCTGGATGGCTTCAGTGGTTGGATGGAAAAGCGTTTAATCAGAATTGCAAAGTGGCAACGCTCCAGCCAGTGGTTTGCTGTGACTCTGCTACAGAGGGCCTTTATGTCTCCATTTCTGTGTCAAAAAAAATTGGTGTTTAGATTCTGTAATATGCTTTGTAAATATTCTACTTGTCACTCTAATAAATTGTTTTTCTGTTTTGAGGGTAAGTCTGTGGGCTGTGGATGTTTTCGATAAGCCCAGTAAACTAAGATACCGAGTTTTGTTACATACAGAGACAAGAAATTTGATGATATGAACCTATCCCATAGGTCTCTGACTTGGTTTCATAAGAGGACTTTGATGCCTTTAGACACCAGCATTTTTAGTTCATTGACCCTCTGAGTGCAAAGAATAAGTGCGTATGAGTACATAGGCTCCCTTTGAACAGCAGGGGGAAAATTAGACATCTTGGAAAACACATAACACATGTATTAAGCAAGGAGAAAATTAATGCTAACCAATAGGAAAAACTAAGAATGGGGTTTTTGTATGTTATGAATACTATCCCTCTCCAGAGCATAAGCTCTGGATTCAAGCCTACAGAATGGTGTAACCATCCATTTTAGAGTCTAGGGTCTTCTGTGGCTAGACATTTACATCTGTTTTTTGAAAGAATAACACTCATGCTTTTCTTTAAAAGTAGGACTCCTGAAGGAAAAGCAGTATCTTTGTTTAATATAATAGCCTTATGCTTGAAGCACTGACGAGGGAAAGAGCTGGTCCAGACAGGCACTGAATGCAGGGCATTCGACCATGTTGTTCATACTAGATACCAGTGCCCTGGCCTCCTGGGCTATGCTGCGGAGAACTGGAGCTCTCCCTCCCCACTGTGCCAAAAGGAATCCAGGGTCCAGCAGGGAACAAAGCCAGAAGAGGTATGCAACTTGTGGCTAGTGTGAAGGGGAGAGTCTTGGGTTTTGGTCTGTTCCAGCACAGCTAAAATTTGCACCAAAAATTCTTTGAACAGAATATGGGAAGAAAACTTGTACTGCATATACGTACAGTAGTCTGTCTTTTTCAGGATTAGGATTTTCTTGGGATTAGGAGTCTCTCTAAACTAGCTGCTTGGACCTCTTTGGGCACAAGGAATAGTTTGTTCCTATATCCCAGATGGGAACAGGGCAGGCAGCATCTAGCCTGAGACATTTGAGCATCAGTACCTTTATTCCACCAAAATCCTCTCTTCACTGTCTAAACTCCTCACTGGCTGTAGCTCTCAGCGGCTTGCTTAAACCTACACTGTTTAAACCAAGGACCGAATCTGGATCACTTCAGTTCAGCCTACAGCCTTATTACAAAGCTGCTGCTCAAGTGCATAGTACTGCTTTAATAAGCAGCTTGCAGTCTCTTAAATTTATGGACGATTTCCTTCTCTGATAATTGTTCTCAGATTTCCTCCATTTCAGGGAGGTGAAAAGGCTTGATCAGAGTCTTGGCAAGTCATTGAAACCTTTCTGTTGAGCCTTGCAGTATGAAGCCTTGGAGAGCAGAGAGAAAATATAAGCTGCTTTAGTTTAAGATAAGCGTCAACCTTTCTGCTGTAGACAACAGGAAGAGTTGGATTCAGTGGAGATGAGTTTTCTGTGTTTGTTGCTGAATGAAGGGAAAACTTTGCTGGCGCTGATGGACATGAAGTAAAACTATACAAAGTTAGAGGCCAAGCCAAACAGTGGAAAAAATGGTGACTGACTGAAGCTCATCTGTAGGTGAAATAGCACCTTAGATTTTTCCAACCAAAAAGTCAGAAATCTCTGTTTTTTTGGTTTAGTATTAAAAACTCAGAAAAAGTATCTGGAATGGTTTGTAACTTTCTACTTTGGTTTCACAAATAAATAACTGAATGCTAAACTGAACCCTGGACAGCATAAATTCTGGTACCCAGAATAAAATTTCTTATACCATGAATAGAGATAAGGAAATCTGGTGCGATTAAAAAAATAATGCACAAGAAACCATTAACATTTTAGGGAATTATATGTGTCAGCATATGCAGAATCTTTTAAAATGTCACAGGTAAATTTAGATACCAAAATCAGGCACTGAAATCTTAGAAAATAGTTCTTTGAGCACAAGCATTTTTCTTCCATTGATACTATGCAGCATTTTCCACAGGCCCACTGTATCATCATGGTACCAAATGAATTAGCAATGGCCTATTTATTATTTTTCCACTGACGTCTGAGTTTTGGACTATGTACTATTCAAATACTCTCATTATTCATTATGTTTTAGGCCATGTCCTAGCTGGAGATTACTGTCTTTATGAGTTAGGTGACTGGATTGTGTGAATGCTCTTTGGTTCAGTGCAACATCAGTCAGGTCTGAGCATCTTTCAGAAAAAAGTCACCACAATTCTAACTGATTTGGAGGAGACATTTCTAGGCACTTCATCTGGTGATGATGCAGCTGTGGGGACGTTATACCCACCAGAGGAACAATAACCAACTTTTTGGCATAGAGGGCAGTGCCACGTTAAACTACGGTACCCATTTGTCACTAGGCCTGGTTTCCTATTTCTTTTCTTGTGAAAGAAACAGAGGTATTTCATCACACGTCATTGCTCAACTCAGCAGGGTGCTGCCTAGCAGTTAAATAACTTGTAGCAGAAGTAAATCGACATAATTTGTAGAGACCAGCTGTGAAGCAGCAAAACGTGCATGGAGTACCAATGGGTTTCACAGCTACTATCTGATAACAGCAAATGATGAGCCTTGGGAAACTGAGTATCTGTTACAGGCTAAAAAAAGTATTTTATGGCTTCCAACTTGTCACTTTGCGTCACGCCTTCTCCAACATGTCCTTATGACTGCATTCATTCTCCTGGGCTTCTTATTCCATGTAATTCGGCCAGCACCCGTTCTCATCCTCCAGCAAAGGTTTAAAACTTTGTTCGCTCATTTTCAGAGCATTATTCCCTTCACTGATGCGGCTTTGTCCCCTCTCCCATTCTTAGTAGACCATTTATGCTCTCTGCTTCCTGACATCCAAGTTCATGTTTCAGCTGCATTTGCATTGCCTAGTTTTCTGTACCAAAACGTCTGTGCCCCAAAAAGGGGAGAATGTGGAAGGGACAGATACTCTGTTTCTCATTCTGAAATCCAAGCACTACAGCAGATGTGAGAAGCTTAGACTGTTCAGTGAGGACAGAATTGGTGCTGTTTAGCTTTTAAAACAGAAGCTGTTTCTGCTGAGCCCATTTAATCTGTGATTTCATAGAAGTTTATCTTGTAAAACTTCATCTAGATTTGGTGGAAAAGAGTAAAAGCATGCTTCCTGTAAGAAAGTGTTGTTTTCACTGTGTTTCCAATACATATCATAGCGTAGGCTTCTAGCTTCTCCAAGAAAATATCTGTATACTTTTAACATTGCAAAAAATGTTTAATTTTCCCTCTTCTGTTCTTGGAGAAAGCTGAACAGTTGGACGATTTTGGCTGATAGCTGTGTTGTGGTTTAACTCCAGCCGGCAACCAAGGCCCGCACAGCCGCTCGCTCACTTGCTCGCGGTGGGATGGGGGAGAGAATTGGAAGGGTAAAAGTGAGAAAATGTCCCTGAATGTCTCCCCATTCCTTCCTCTTCCATCAAGTTTATATGCTGAGCATGACGCCATATGGTGCGGGATATCCCTTGGGTCAGCTGGGATCAGCTGTCCCGGCTCTGTGCCCTCCCAACTCCTTGTGCACCCCGAGCCTCCTCGCTGGTGGGGTGGGGTGAGGAGCAGAAAAGGCCTCGATGCTGTGTAAGCACTGCTCAGCAGTAACTAAAACATCCCTGTGTTACCAACAGTGTTTTCAGCACAAATCCAAATCATAGGCCCATACAAGCTACTGTGAAGAAAATTAACTCTATCCCAGCCACAACCAGCACAACTTGCCAGTAAAATTAAGCCTAAGGCTAAATTTTCTGAGCAACATGTAAAATGTCAGCCCAAACGGGTCAGGTCTGGCAAAGCTATAAGCTGTTGAATACAGAATCCTGTATTCAATGTTAGGACATGTTAGGAAAGTATCATAGTAATCAGTGCTACCAACTCTGCCTATAAGATATCTTAAATATACTATCAGGTCTATAAATTAGATCATGCTAAAAGTAACGCTAAAACAATAACAAACATGTTTTTATCAAACCTAAGTTGTCATAAAAATCTTTACAGCCTTAAGCTGATCTATAAACGTAGGTTTTGATCTTGCAATATATCCTAAGCAGAGGCAGAAGTCAAAGCTTTTCAGATGTGGTGTCAGTGTTCCCACAACGGCCCATTGGTGAAGCTTCACCACCTTGATCTGCTAAATAGAATTTCAGTGGGAGTTCCTGTGCTCTGCAGTTCATGCCCTGAAACCTCTGCTCAGTCATTATATGGACCTACTCCCACTGAAGTCAAGTTTCCCCAAGAGAGTATTGAGCAATAGCTGAATAAGGACCTCTGTGTGTAGAAACATGTTTACTGTAATTCTATCCGCGTAGCGTAGTTTTTGTGATGATTTTATGATAAGGGAGAGCAGAATCAGGGTGTACATATGGAGGTGGGAGTAAGAGAGCAGTGTAATAATTAACATCTAGCAGACCTAAATTCTTTCTCAGTTGCTGGAAAGCAGCTGTTAAAAAGATGAAAACAAAGAAGAAAGAGTACAGTTGTTTCAGACAAATAGGTCCACTAATGTGTTCCAAAGTTTATGTTGAAACTGTTGTGGGCAAGCAAATGGAGAATGGAATGAAAAGTGAGGGATCAAAATGGGGTTTTGTTGGCAGATAAGGCTGGTGGATACACTGATGCAAGGATGGGCTTCTCTCTCTCTCGCTTTCCCCCTCTCCTCCTTCTCCCCCCCCCTCTTTCTTTTTGTTTCCCTCTTTCTTCAAATGTAGAATTCTCAGAAAAAGAGATGAAACAAAGGGAGGTAAATATTTTGAAATGCCCATATTGTAACCCATTTCTCATGGCTACCACGGTTTCCTCTTGATACTTCACGACCAACCAAGATACCCTCCCAGTTCTCGTTGCCTCAGGCCTAAATGGGCCATACAAAGTCGTTTCTTCTACCAAGTTTAGCTAATCCTCAACCTGTTCTTGAATTCCTAAAGTCTTTTCTTCTCTCATGTACATTTTCTCTTTCCAACTTGTGTCCTTCCATAACATTTTTGGTTGCTTTACAAGAATTTATTTTGCCTGCCGAAGGCTCCTATGCTACTTCTGTTATCTCATTGCACAGAGATAGCTGTAAGCACCAGCTATAAGGTCCCAGCAGAAGCATCAGTTTGTTGGATCAAAGTGTATCATCTGATGAGATTTTGTGCTTGAGATGCCCTGGAGTGGGACGACAACCAAGGAGTAGCAACTGAGACAGTTGCTCTTTACCTCTTGCCAGTGGTGTGGGTTTATTCTGCAGAACCAGAGTTAGAAAGTGCAAGAACTCTCCAGCCCCAGCCTTTGTTGATAACTATTTTTCTCCCTGAAAAAGCTGATTACAGTGTTCAACACTATCTAAGACTCTCAGTGTGCTTATCCTGTGTAACAATGCTCACAGGAACTGAGGGAAGAAGGAAAGTAGAAAGATTTGCTTGATAATTTATTCTTACTTATATTCTTTATTACCTTTAAGAAATTACAAGAGATTTCTGCTTGCAGTTGTTGCTAGGGGACTAGCAGGCTGCTATCTGAGCTTTTACTGTAATGCTGCGCATCACCAAGATCACGTTAATGTATTTGGGAGTCTGGTTCTAGTTCTTCGTATCAGTGGAACACAAAAGTAGACACTGGTTCCTTTTCCTTCTTAAAATTTGGAGAAAATTTCCTCCTTCTTACTGGTTTAGGGAAGAAGCACTTCTCTATAGCTTCCTTGTCCCATTGATTTGGTGGAAATAATTTCTGCCACTGCATTGCCCTTCAGACACTCTTTTGTGTGTTGATGGGTTGTTTGCCCCCCTGCAGAGAGGAGGCTTTTCCTTATCTAGATTCAGAGTTCCTGCATGTATGAATCAGATTTTCAATTGCCTCTACTCCTCTTATCAGTAAAGATGAAGATGGAAAGAAATCAAGCAGAGATGAGTTTTCAGTGTGGAGAAGCTTAACCACCTCTCTCTCATTATTACAGAGTAAGTCTTCTGAGAACAAAAACTATTTGAAAAGAAACATTTGAAAAAGAGGAGGATTTAGTCATTAGAGTACAATGGGGCTGTACTGAATAAATCAGGCATAATCATATTAAACTAACTCCGCCTCAGAATGCCAACTTTCCTGAAGGTATTTAGAAGACAAATACCTATAGAAATGAACTATGTTTCTAATAATGCAGATGAGTGGAGCCCAGGCTTATGAATTCTTGAGGAAAATGAATAAAGGCAATTTCATGCTGGCTCCTTGGCATAATGATAAAATAGAAGGTCTGTACTGCTGTACATAAAAGGCATATGAGTATTGCTGAAACCTAGAGTCATCTCTTCAACATGTCAGACCCATTTTCCCTATTCTTGCTCTGCTGGGAATGCTGGTTCTTAACACTCCTTAGGCTTTGTGTTTTCCTCAAAACGACATCTCTGGTAAAATGGAGTGGCAAGATTACAATTACAATAGGAATTCAGAATATTTGCTGAATCTGGACTTTATAATAGCATGGCATGGAGTCTCATTTCAGAAATGAATTAAAAATGACTTGGATAACTACACTTTCAAGTAGGCTGGCAAGCAGACAAGGGACCATAAATCAAGGTTAATGATAATGGCAATGTACCAGTTTGGAAGGGAAGATGAACATAAGGAGTATTGCAAGAATTGGTGCTAAGCCCAGCTTTACTAAAAACCATTATTTATTATGTTAATGGAAACTAAAGAACACTGAAGTCAAAGCAGTTGCCAACATCTACAGAAGATGGAGAGGACATCTTGCATAGCTTCAGCTATCTGAATATTACTTGCTGAGAACATTTTAAGTTTTCTAAACTCTCCTGAAAAAAAAATGAAGAGAAAAAGGTACCTCAAAAAGAAATGACAAGGCTAAGAGGAAAGATATACTGTCTAGAAGCACCTTTCTTTAGATTTGGAAAAAGCCCAGATGAATGTAGTAGTTAGATGACTGAAGTAATTTCAGGACGAATAAATATGATTAAATCTGGAAAAAGGTTGAATTATGTTCCCCAATGGATTTGCTTTGGACTGAGATATATAGCTGGAGAAAGATGTTTTGAAATCTTAATGTCAATAAAGAAGTTTTAACAGAGATCACAAAGTAAAAATCAGCTTTTAACATTAAATAGTTCCAAAGTCAAGTGTTTTAGTTCTTCATCTGTAAAGCTCAGATAGGTATTAAATAATTTAATTGCAACAATAATAAAAATATGTGTGTTGATTGAAGAGTAACAGTATTGCATGAGAAGTCAAAGGGTTAGTTCAACGAATCATATACTGAAAGTTTAAAAAAAAAGAATCATTTTTTGCCAAATGATGACTAAGAGGGAAAAGAAAACCTGCTAAAAGTATTTGTTTAAAGATGAAAACAGCAAGGGGAGTGATAGCCCAAGGGGCATGAGTAAGGAGGATGAACTCAGTGTAACTATAAGATGAATATTAAAAATATTGCTTAATAATAAATTTCTTCAGACTGTGAAATATTTTGCAAGAAAGAAGATGGAAGCCTAATAACACCAGAGTTGTGCTTTTTTGGTTGGTGGTTTGATTATTTTTAACTAGTTTTACAAAACAGAGAGAGCATGCTGTGGAGTGTGAGCCTATGCTAATTATGGCATGGACAAATCAGAGGAAACTTACTGAAGTAAGTTTTGATCACACTCTTAAGGCTTGCCCAAGGAAAAATGATCGAGACAGAAGAAGTAATGAAATCAACACTCTAATCTAGTGGTTGGGTCCTTCCCCTGAAAGATGCGAACACACTCTTCCAGTTTTATTGCATTTAGGAGCTGTGCATCCTACTCCTACAGTATCCATAGTAATTGGACAAGATATTTAAACAAGTCTTACAGCAAGGACTGTAACTGAAGTCCACTCTCACAAAGGAATTCTTTAAACCTAAAAAAGAAGCATTATCGCTTGGCCTAGTGAATCTTTTATAACTCCAGGGAAAGCTGGCTGTCTGGAAGGTGTATGAAGTCATCCCCCAACAGTTCAATGTTTAGATCCCATTCCTGGGACACGTGTATTTGAAATTCCTTAGGCTAAGGAAACAATTGGAAATAGGTGATTCAAAGGCTGTGTTAGTGCTCCTCCCACTGCATTAATGGGTGACAAACCAACATTAAAACCGCCAAAATCCTTGCTGGCATTTCCATGAAGAACCTTTCTCAGTAGACACGCTGTAAAAGTCTTTACTATGTAAGAGAGATAGAAGGATATTCATTGTCAACATCTGATGTTACTGATACGCGGGACTTTTCTGCATTGTCAGTCCTAGAGCATATGTGGCTGGTGTTGATGGGCTACATAAGTTACTAGTGAAAATAGGGACATCAAAGGGCCACTATTTTGCAGTTAAGCAGACTGTGTCACACATCTGACTTTATATTGCTCATTCTGAAAAACATAATGTGCTGACAGAAGCATCTGCCTGGAGATTCACTGGAAAGAACAGTCACACGGTCAATAAAAGCTCCAGAGCTGACTTTCAGGAAGCAGGAGTGAAGGACTGGTATCTCTGAAGGCTACCTACTTGCACTACATCACCTGTGTTATTAATCCTCAAAACCTTGTCATTGTCTGGAAATGATTTGCTTTGAATATGTTCAGGAGTTCTGGATCCTGTTTCTACCTGGCCCAAAACAATTCCCTGCACTGCAGGTAGTCCATTAAACAACAGCATTCCTGTTTAGGGTTTTAAAAAAAGACTTTTGCTTTTTGCAGCTCTGGATTTTTATCGACTGGATGTAGTAGACTATTATGTCACTTTCCCTGTAAAAATACACAATCCGTGAATAACATCAGTGTCAGAGATGAAAAGGAAAGGCCAAGGTCTGCAAAGGAGCTTAAGGTACTTAAATCCAAAACATAGATCCTTGGAACTTTTTCATACCTTTCAAAGAAACTGAATTTGCATCAGTGCAGATTTCTAGATGTCTACATTTCTGCTGTTGGAAACATGGATTTCTTTCCAATCCTGATAGCAGATCGGCATCTAAGTCCTCTCAGGACTTAGGCTCCACCTGTTTTGTCAATCTTCCTCATGATGTCCCTGTCCTCTGGGACATCTGGAAAGAGACATGTTCCAGTTCTGCCCAGAGTGAAGCTTGGAGGAGGAGGTGAAATCTCTCTTTATTCTTTGACAGAGCAGTGATTAAGACACTCCATGGATGAAAATTCTTCCAGTGTCTACTCTGGGCCAGACATTTTTGGTGAGATCTGTGTATTCTCACATAGGTCAATGAAGACTCTCCCATCTGTAGCTCCCCTCAGTCCTTGGTCAACACCTTCTACACAAGAGCAAATGCATGTCTAAGTGCCCTCCAGTCTGTCAGGAGAGGATTCAAACCATTGGGCTGTTGGTGGACAGACTGACTCGGGTGCTCTTGAGGTTTCTTGATGGGTTACTTGACTGTACATAAGCTGTTGAATAATCACTGGGTTGTGGAGGAAAGTGGTAAAACGCGTCTCGGTTATCAGAGAGAGGCAATGACAAGGCACTGTGCCCAGTATGTAGGCAACACAAACCTAGATCCTCTACCTAGACGATGCCCTGATCCTGTGGATATTCGGCAGTGAGAAGGATCTGCATCTTCATTTAAGGTGCTTTGTGAGAAAAGTGCTGGGCTAAACTGAGGCCTAATTCTAGGCAAAAGTTATCCTGGGTCCTAAGAAAGTGGATCAAACCCCTACATTTTCAGGAACGAAGCAAGCAACCCATCGGCTAATGATGAAATAAAAAGCAGAACATTTGATCTAGGGTCTCTAAAGTTTGGGAAGTTTCAGATCTATGGGGGCTGAGCAGGAGTCCCTAACCACCAGTGTAGGGGCTATGCTAGACCAAGTTTAAGCACCCATACTATAGGTTGTGATGCAGAAAAAAATTGAGTCTGAGCAGGCACAAGCAGGCCATGGCTTCTAATGATCAGGGAAAATGGATGCCTGGGTGGCAATCATATGAAAAGCATCAGGAACCTCATAGAAACAGTTTTCTTGTTTAACTAGGTATACCATTGCCTGTATCATAGGTCAGCCCAGCACGGATGTTTAGAAAGTTCTTGTGCAGGCTTACCTAGCACTCGATAGCTTCAGAATGCTGCAAGCTGCGCTTCCACTGTCTGCAGGGTGTGTTGAACCATGAGGCTGAAGAAGTGGGAATTGAAACAGCATTCTTTGGGTGGGTGGATCTGCTTGTCACTGGCTATTGGCAAGGTAGGTGCTGTGTCAGGGCTGTGCCTGCCTTCAAGTTTGCATTTTTAGACAGTGTGTTCTCGTCTCAGATCTTCAGATATCCCTGATGTTTCATGTTGTTACTAATGATAAAAATGTCTCGGTCTTTTTTTTCTATTAAAGACCTGCTTTCTAGTTCAAACCGAATCTTTGTCTGTCTGAACACTTGCTAATATCTACCTGGGCTACCATTAAAGTAAAAATCCATTTGCTTCTCTTTAAGTAATGATGTTCAAATATGGTCTCTGCAAAATGTAATTTCCATCTAATACTTGAACTAGACCTGACGAAATAAGTTGTTGAGAAAGATTTACGAGTCACCAAGGCTCAAACTAATGTGCTGATAGCTGTGGAATTTCAGATGTTCAAATAGAAGTACTCACAGCTGCGGCAGGAATTTCCTAATTCGCCAAAAGCCCTTAGAAGATAACCCTCCAAGCAATGGTAACTGAAGGTTTAAACTATATGTGCGCACTTGATTTTTTTTCAATTTTAAGTAATTCTTACAACCAGTAAAAAATAATTATAGAATCATATTCATATGCAAAGATACTTCTGAGGATGGAGCAAGCAAGGAAGAGTGAAATGGACCTTTCTGACTGCTCTGCCCCTGGAAATTCTCCTGGGTGCGTACACCTGATGGCACCTGCCCTGCAGAATAGCTGCCGACACATCCAAAGTGCTCTGGGAAGTCTCTTACTAACTTACATTTCATTGAGACTTTCCTCAGCTTCTAAGCACAACATATATAGCGTAACAGACAAGCTCCTGCCTTGGATACTCATTTGAAATATTCAGTGATATTAAGTGAGTGTTTTACTTAGGTAAAGGCTGCAAGAACAATTTCATTATTAAAAATAGTGGAAGATTTGATGCACTGGAAAGCTGATTTACGAACATGTCACATACCAAATCCAACTTTCAGGTGTTTTTGTTCACTTAATGTTTTTTCAAGACATTAGATGGACCATACACTATGTTGTATTCTGCAGGAAAGATAGAGTGCAATCCACTTTTTTATGTTTCATCCTTAAAGTAAGTGTTCAGAAGAGGTATAAAAAGCTATTTTAGGAGACAGGCAGTGCTTATAATCATATAGCTGGGATTGCTTAAGTGTTATTATTTTTCCAGTGTATATATGCTGGCATAATGCTGGTTTGGACACAGTTATGAATGTATATTAAGAAATAATTTTTTACCAGTATAATTCCTTCCCTGGCCAAAATCAGCTATATAAGTGTAAGCACATGTATATAAGCACAACTATGTTTATACCGTTTCCAGGCACAGTTGAAGAAGGATGGCCTTTTGTCTAGGCGAGCCCAAGTCCTTCATCTCTTCAGAATACATTAAAATGGCACCAACCTTAGTGTTCAGAGATTTGACCATTTTTTGTAAACAAATTATAAATTACTTTACTCTCCTCTGCATTTGGGGAATAGTCCTTAAATGAACATGCATAAAGAGATGTTGTGCTTCCAACAGAGGCATTGGAAACATTCGATCTTTTTGTGGTGCCTTTCAAAAGCTAGTTGTGTCAAGCATGCCAAGTGTTTGATGTTGGTAATCTGACACGAGCACTTAGAAATGTGTTGTTTGTGATCTAATTTTGGATATCAATCAGAAGCATCGCCATGCTTTCATGAATCCTTGATGTTTTCATTCTTTAGGGGAAAGATGACAACAGCATCAAACTTCAGCCAAGAGATCTCTATTCTATTTCAGTTGCAGCCAGATGTCCAGCTGCAGGGTAATGACAGCCTTGGATATTCAGATAAAAAAACCCCAACCTGGATGTGGACTGGCTAGCCCACACCTGGACAGTTGGTGAGTATCATCCTATCAGAGAGCATTATAAACTCGGTAGTACTTCTGTACTAATACACGGAGTTATCTCAGGACCAGAAACTTAGGACCAGAAGCAACAGTTTCATGTCCAAACAAGTAAAGACACACAGATGTGGAGAGATGTGGCACAGAGGCATCTCAGAAGAAATCTGTATTAGTCGAGCTGCTTGCTTGTCCATCCGTGGCATTATTTGCAACTCAGATGATCCACTAATGGTTAAGGGAAGTTGACTGTGAATGCATTTATTAGTGAAAAAATACACATCTTCTAAAGCAGTGGGAATCTAACTCTTAATACAGCAAATGATCTTGCTTCTGTGCTCGGAAGTGAACATAAACTAGATGTAAACCCAACTAATTGCTTTGTAACTTGTGTTTTGTTGGAGAAGAACAAAGGCAGCACTTTTTGAGGTCTGACCCAAAGTTCATTGAAGTCTGTGGATGCTTCTCTGCTGTTTTTCCTGGTCTTTTCTCCAGCCTCTTAGTAAGTCCCTTTGTGCAATGGAATGAATGTGTGATATCAGTTTGAGGAGGATAAAAGTCGTTAGAGAATTGTTCCAAAGCCATTTGGGACAATCTATCCTAAAATGAGGTTATATCTTTTCACTCCTTCTTAATGTAGCCAGTCAGTATGTGTCAGTTCGAGAAGAAGCAGTTGAGTTAGGATGATTTCCAGTTCACTGTATGTTTTCAGGAATTTGCTGCAACAAATGAAAAATCAGTCTGTTCTGGGAGGAGAAGGAGCCTACTAGACATCACTGGGTGTGTGGACTTGGGCAAGCTCAACAAAACAAATAGCTTCCAAGGGATCAGCAACATCAGATGCTGTTCGAACACTGATAAAACAAATGTGCTAGGCACAGGCAGTTCAGAACAGGCTAGAGTACTGTACATTGCAAACTAAATGTCTTTGCAAGTGCGAATTCAGCATTCAGTCAAAGCTTGTGGTCACAAGGAAGTCATCAGTTTTGTTTTCCCTCATTCCTTTTTTTTCTCCTTGTTAGTTGCCTTTATTACAAGTCTTTGATATTTCCTAGAAAACTCTTCTCATTTTCTTGCTATTTTAAGAGGTATGCTGCTGCAAAAATATTGCTGTGCAGAACGATCTCCTGCAGTGTCAAACCGCTTGATTTTCAATTTGCTTTAAAAATACTGCTATATTTAAATGTTGTCTAGCGTAGAAGCACAGACCCATTTTCATTAACATGGCCTGTATGTGACATAGTGGTATATAGGGCTTTGTATTTTTATAATTAATTTTGTTAGAGAAAGTAGCTGTTTGATGTGCAGCCATTTCAAGCCAATTCTACTTTCTAAAATCCTTCTAATCAAATTGAATAACTTTCTGATATAAATATTTAATTAAAAAACCCACACTTGTGATAATTTTTATTCTGTATTGTCAGTTTCAAACTATTCTTACATGTATGAAGAAACTGCTCTTACTTTTATATAAACACAAAGACATTAATATTTATCTTCTACCTTCTGGACAGCTTGTGTATACATGCTCTAGTACAGTTAAGTAGTTTAGGACTGAGTTTGGAAATATGACAATGCTCTGTCTGCTCTTGTCTGTAGCTCTCGTAGGATATTTAAGCCCGTATTTAACAGAGTAGCTAAATCAAGGCTGAAATAGCAGACTTCCGAATGAATTTATCAAACTTTGTCCATAGAAAAGAGAGAAGCGTGACATTGCTTATCTCTTAGGGGCTGGAGTCCAGCCTCTGGGCAGCCCACCTGTGCAGGCACAACATGTTAGTTAAATGCCTTTATGGCCAGGACAGGGCTGGAGACGGCGTGTGTTGGGCTGGCACTGCAGAGTGGGGCTTGCGGTGGGTGACGTGTGCCCAGTGCCACAGCTAGGTACCGGGAACTGCTGAGCACTGGAGTCCTCGCACAAGGCCTTGGGAGCTGCCCCTGCGTCACCGGGACGTGCTGTTATCCTGTAAGGATGCATCATCCGGACTTGTGTCCTGAGCACGGACACTCACTCTTTCAAAGACTTGACTCAGAGATTACTTTTAAAGAACAGTTGGAGGTAGAGAAGGTTGAGCCAACACTAACCTTTTAGATTGTATCCTAATTACTACAAATTGGACCAGGAAATGAGAAAAGGGGGCTGGTTTTCTCTTTTTTTAATTTGTTTGAAGGTTTCCAACTATTCCCGCAGCCTAAGAGAGCTCCTGGCTGGGCTTTGCCTCTGGGCCCCTATGCTGAGGCAAGCATGGATGTGCACATGGGAGACTTTACAGAGAAAAGTGAGCTACCAGTAAAACTCAGCTGTTTCCAGGATTAACAGCAGCTGAATGAGAGTTTTCCACATCACACTTATGAATTTAGATTATTAGTCAATTATAGCTGACTTTTTCGGATCTAGGCTCTCTGCCTGCCTTTTTCTCTGTACTGGGGATATATACCTCCCTCCTTGTACCTCAAAGAGCGATTTGATATCCATCTTATATTACCTCATCCCTTCCATCATCCCACCAGTGGATGATTGCTCCTGGGAGAAGTACTTAGGACTTTGTGTGGTCCAGATCTGAAAGACTTTGGACACAAGAATCAGCCTCTTTCCTTATGGGACTGCTTCACATCCCACTTTGTTTTAGTGGTAGAAATTGTATTCCAGTTTAAATTTTCCTTTTTCCTAACTTCATCGTATGAGAGCCCATCTAACTATACCAGGCAACAAAGCCAAATCTGGTTCAGCCAAATTCTCAAATTCTCACTGGCTAAGTTCAAGTTTGATGAGTCTAACTTCCCTTGAGCTTGGAAAAGCACCATGCACGTGACAGAGTGGTAAAGCACGGACACTCCCCTAATGGCATTGAATGGGGTTCCTGAGACCTGAGCACCTTCGTACCTTGGCATGAGCCTGAGTGAAAGCTGACAGCCTGGGTCCACATCCCCACTGTCCATCCAGATTTTCCACCAATTTGATTTCTCTTTGTACAGGCTGATAAAAAAATGGGTTTTTCTGCTTACAAAGATAAAATAAAAATCTGTTTTTCAGCCACTGCTATTTAACACAACTGGGACCGAATCTTGTTTCTGTATTTCCCCTTCCTGTTTCACGTCCTGCATCCAGGCTGCAGGTAAATTTGAAATCCTCTGTGGCACACTGCAGGCCACATGCAACATATGCTGAGCATTTTGGAGGGATTCTGGAAAGAAGTTTAGAGTTTATTAGAAGATGGAAACACTTTTGTTTCTAATGTGCAATTAGGGAATTGCAAATCTTTCACGAAAATCCAAATAGTTGGGATAAAAAATTCCAACAGCCTAATACCCTTTGTAACGTCCAGGCCTGGCATTTAAATTAAACATCTCTCTCTTTCAAGGTGTGACCCTCTTCATTCTCCCCTTCATGGCCACAAAGCCTACTTTATCAGATGCCTACTGAGAAAATCTTCTTCTGCTCTGTCAAGGATTTGTGCACCCTTTTCTCCTACTCTTCCCAAAAGTAGAGAAAGGGTTGCTTAAGATCTGGCACTTACCTTTGTAATAAAAAATTGTTTGACAGGAGTTGGGTCAGGTTTGGATTGCTTCCAGAGTAATTCCTAAAGCAGCAACTGCGAAGGTCCTGTAGGAACACCAGCCTGAATCATTCACGTACTGTCCTTTGCCATTCCCTTATCTGTGAGCAAACTAAAAATAGAGATGAATTATGGGGCTCCAAGCAACTGTGTGGAGTGGAGCATTTGAGATGATGCTGTGTATTTAACAAGAAATGTTTTATAATTGAAACAGAAATAGTAGGAGCTAAATATAGACTTTAAAAATCATTTGGAGTCTGCAGTTGGCAGTTTTGTCTTTACGGTATTTGTACTGATTTCCTTATTTGAACCAACATGAAGTGCTTTTTTTTTTTTTCCAGACTCCAGGCATTTCAGTGATCCAACATTTTTGGTACACATCAGCATGGAATATCTGATAATTACAAGTCAAAATTTAAAATCAGATTTTTTCCACCTAGACAAAGTTCCTGTGAAGAAGATGTCAAACTGAACATTAGTGAACCCTCAAAGGGTGACAGAGGGAAACTATACATTTTTGCCAAATCTGTTCTTCTTATTTAACTTTGATGAACAAGTCCAGGGTGGTGTTACTTTCACTCTGGTAGCAGAGATACACAAGTTACTTCCTTCTATGCTCATCCCAAGCCAGAAGTGCTCACAGACACCTGAGTCTGGTGTGCACTGTTTATTGCTGCCAAGATAAGCTAGGAAGCCCTCCTGTGATTTTCCTCTTGAAAATCTCCTGCAGAAATCTCTGCACCACACTTCCCTGCATGTTGCAGATGTTCTCTAAGTTCCCCTGGGCAAATGGGAAGCAGTTTGCTTTTGTGTAGGACATATGCCACAAACCCAACAAAAAGCAAAAGCACGCTGGGTGAGGCATTGCCCATGGATAGCTGGCTCTTACTGGCAATACAACGTGTGGCAGAAAAGCAACCAGTGAAATACAAAGTGAAATACCAAGGTTTCTTAGTCCTTAAATTGCCCAGTAAATGGGCAGTAAGCCACCATGAGTAGTTCTCACACAACTGTCACTGCCTAAAAGTTAGGAGCCTGGTCTCAGCTAATTGTCTCCCTCTATGACTGTGGAGAAAGAGAATTCATCTCATCTTAACACATGATTAGTGCTGCCCGTTGGAAGCGTGCCACTCTACCGATTACTGAAAAAGCCCACATGCCAGTTTAGAGTCAAAGAATCCTATCCTAATAACAGAATTACCCACAAAAAATCAGTGCGGGCCAGCACTTAACTTGAAGGCATCCCTTTAGGAAAGACTTTATACAAATTTTTCTTTCCCAAACAAATCATTTGGCTAAAAATACCAGGGCTGCTTCAGTTCAATCTCAACAGAAACATGTAAGCAAACAAAAAAAGTTTTTCACTAAGGACTGCAATTAAGGAATAACAGGATATGACTTCCCACCACATCCTATTTCTAGCAGCAGGGTTTTTGAAATTGCAGCAGCAGCCCAGTCGCAGAAGCGGAGTTGTTGACTGAGCTCGCTGGTGATGGAGCTTTCCAATGGCAGCAAGTTTCGTCTTCACCTCTCCATCAGGTCTGCCAGTGGGTGAGTTCAGAATTAAGGCAGGAGAGGCAGAGACATCACTGCATCATCTTTCAACCCTTCGAAAAAACCAAAGAGCACATACTTGGCAGCACTTTAATTTCTATGGTTACTGATGAATAACAGCATAGCTGGGGAAGTGTTGCTGCAACCCACTAGCAGAGATAATTTAAGAGGTCACACTTAAGCAGATCCATTACAAAAGCACTGTTTTTTTTCAGGGTTAATAAAACTGAGAACCGCAGGTTGTACTCTTTGGATTATTATTAAGTGGACTGTCTGTGATTCTGTGAACACCCTGCCAGCCATAAAATCGCCCTCATTACTGTCATTGTTTAAAAAGCTGTAAGAGGAAGAAAGGCTCTTTATTTAAGATACCAAACCAGAGCTGGTGGTCTCTGGACAAAATCTTGACCAGAACATGATTTGCTCAGATTTTGTCACAGTCTCAGATGTTGATATCTCCCATGCTAATGCAAGCAAATGCTCCATGCAGCTCGGAGAGCCTTTCTTTCCAGGCTTTGCTTTCTACCAGGGGGACAGTGATACAATTTTCCAGCAAAGTCTGGAAAAAATAATTGAGTAACCCTGAATCAGAGCTCTAGGAGATCTGACACAGACTTCTTGCACGGCCTAGGTGAAATGGCTGGTTTGTGTTTTCAGATCTGTACTTTCTTTCTTATCTATTAGGGTACCAGTCATGAAGCCCTGGTAACTTCACTGCAATACAATATATCTTTAAATAATTGATGGAACAGACTTTAAAAGCCTTTTGAGCAGAGAAAGCCTATTGTTTTGTTTTACACAGTGCCCTGTTGAGGAGGGAAGTGAAGGCAAAATTCACCCTTCTTCTTGCCTGACATGCTCTAGCTGTGGTCTCCTCTGAAGCAAATCCATTCCTAATACAGCCAGGGATAGCAGACTTTCAGATTTTTTTTTACTTTTGCAAATTCAAAACAGTATCATGTAGTCAGGGAACGGAACAACTGTTATTTTAAATGCTTGTGGGTAGAATGGTAAAGGACGCTGTTAAAAATATAAAATAATTATTAATGTGCTGAACCTGTGAATTGGTCCACAGACATACACTGTTGCTGTCAATGGAAATGTTGCAATTTTGGATTTTATTCAGTGTAATGCAAGACTAGTATCAGAAAAAATGAATTAAATCCATGTAAGTCTTTTTGCAAGACTCTTCTTTCTGCATATTGTATCTACACACACTGGAACAAGCACATCATGGAGAATAAAACCATTGACATCAGCATAGTTTCACCTGGGGCGGATTTGGCCTACTTTTGCTAACTGGGTCGTCACCCTCAAGCTACACTGAACAATTCGTTAGTGGCAGACAGCTGAATTTCTGAAAGTGTGTGTAACCTAACTCTAACCACCAGCATAGTAGAAACAACTGTCAGTAGCTCCTCTGGGCAACCAAGAACACCACGAGATTGAATAAATAAATATAAACAAAGAATGTTTTTCAATTTGCTCTCCATCTGGAGTGCTGGATATTTTTCCAGCTCTGAAACGGAGGCACGTTTGCATGCTGTTAAAGACAATCCTGTTTACCTTCTGCCATCTCTAATGATCCCAGTGAATTTAAGAACATTTCTATGGATTAGAGATTTTCCTTACTTTTCACTGCTTTCAAAGAATAAGCCAGTATGCCATGGTTTACTTAATTTTTGAAAATTCCTTAAATCTTTCTTTTGCAGTCTAAGGCCAAGGTGTAAGTATGATTTTTATTTTTCTTTCTTTCTTCCTAAATGACCATTTTCACCTACTGGTTACATTCCTACAAATAATTACGCAATGCCAGGCACTGCTCCCAGCTGTTGGAGCCGAGGTGGCTGTTTGTGGCGTTGAGCTGCCGGAGCAGTGGCTGGGCTGGGGTGGCTCCGCAGCAGTTCCCGGGGCCATGCCCCACGGGTGGTGGCTGCATGCAGCTGCTCTGTCTCGGAGGAGAGGTGAGTTTGCTAGCAGACAAGGCTTGCTCTGCCAGCTGGCTTGCGTGCCTGACAGCCTTTCCGAACTTGCTTCATTTACCAGCAGAGGCTTAACCTCGGAGTCTGCAGAGGTACCTTTCACTGGCAGGTACAGGTTGGGTTCCTTTTTGACTTTTGTGTATAACACTGCTTAAAGAGGAATGGTATTGATTCACCCCTCTTGTGTTAGACTCCAGAGAAACAGGTTGTTTCCTATAGAACTTGCAGTTTAACTGATGTGTCCAATATCCAATAGAGGACTTCAGTAAATAAATACCTCCCCACCCAAACAATCTTAGATGTTGACTAAAGTTTCATTTCTTGACAGAAAAAATGAGCTAATCTGAAACCTTTCATCTTCTTTCTCTCTCTCTGGCTCATGGTCATATTTTTTCTCAGTAACAGTGCTTCAGGAGTGGAGGGACCATCACTCCATCAGTGGGATACTCTTCCTTCCCCCTATGATGGCTGAAAAAGACAGAGGCTGCAGGTGGATATCCACAGGCTTGTTTCTGGATCTCACCACAGCTGGTTGGGTGCAAGTGCAGCAGTCTGGGGACATGAGAATGTAGACTTAGAGGTATCTCCCCTAACAAATATTCCAGTCTGGAAATGAATACATTTGTTAGTGTCAGCAGAGAATGCTGCTCATCTCACCCTGCCGCAGACCTCTGAAACAGCTGTTATGAACCTTACCCTCTAAGTGCCCCTTTCTATTCAGTGATTATAAAGAGATTTGAGATTATCACCTCAGCTGCACCATTGGGTCGATATCTAAGGCCGGGAGACACCGGTTCAGACATCAGCCCCCTACCCTAAATGTAGGTCTAGATGGAGGGTTGCTCAGCTCATAGCTTAGTGAAGTATCACAGATCATAAGTGATTTCCTCACTGGGGTACTACCCGTAGAGTAAAATTCTGAGATTAAATTTTCTGTTTGTCCTACATGTCCCTCCACACCCCGATGTATTCAAGGCCCTTAGGCCAATGTCCAGCTTGTGGACTGAGCCCAAATTTTCCTCCCACCCTGCCTGACCCGTATTTGTTCATGTCACAAAATCGGCAGTTTCAGCAGTTTTCCGGGAGCTGAGGTTGTGCCCAGAGAAGCACACTGGGGACTGCATTTGTGAATATTCCTGGTAGATGCTGACTAACTTGCACCTGCTGCTCAAACAGGTCCCAGTCAACTTACTGGTTCTGGACTGGGTTTGCTGTTGTCTCAGATGTGCTGATTCATCAGGGGCTCTCCCGTTGCGTACTGGTGTCATCTTCCCCTTTCTCCTGGAACTGAGTCCAGACCCTATCATCTCTAATAGCACAAGGTTCCTAGGAAAACAAATCACCCGTCGTGAATCACCTCATAAATCAGGCATTTAATAGTCCTCCACCTCTGGTGATCTACAGAGGTTTTGTGTAAATAAAGGAGTTGAATCATCATTTTCACAAATGTTAACTCTATGTAACCTGTAAAAAAGAATAAGAGTAGAAAAATATTTTTCTAAGTATACTGTATATGGCCAGTTTTTCCTGCTTTAGCAAGATGTAACCAAAGATTAGACAGCTGCCGATCAGTAGGTGGAAGAAAATTTGTTCCTTATATGTATCAGTGTTTTCATGCATTCTGTATACCTACATTGCTGGTCAAGCAGTTAAGTTTGGGGGCAAATAAAAGTTCACTAATGGCTAAATTAAGGAGACAGCAGTCTAAAATTTACTTCAGGCCATGAGCAAGAAAGCATGAGGACAGCTACTGCACAGGAGAGTGCTGTAAATCCCTATCAAACTCTCTGTGATGCAGCTTTTTCACCACGTCACTTTTTGATTTAATTAGTAGAATAAATTACAAGTAAAAGTTAATTTGACTCTTGTTTTCTCATCTTCTTTATCTCCATTTCCTTACTTTACTTCTTCAAATAATAAAATTTCTGGTGCACAAGAAGCAACTGCAATGGCAGTTTCTCACTTGCTCTGATTCTAGGAATAAAGACGAACCAATGTCTGATGCTGTCCTTCACCTCCTGTCTGTCCATTCAAATCAGCTGCTGTAAGCCCATCCATTTTAATGCTTTTCTGCATTTAATATTCCCTCAATAATTTTTAAGCTCTCAAGCAATGTATTACTTTACCAGTGATTAACAAAATGCACAAACCAATATCAGACTGAGACTGTTCTAACTTTTTCTTTTAAACACAAAAAGTATCAAGGCTGGCAAATACAGACCGATAGCACTTTGAATTGCAGTAACTGGCGGAGACCCTGGTCAGCAGCGTAGCCTCACCGCACTACGTGATGCAGTCGTGCAGTTGACCACATTCCTCCTGCTCAGCTTCAGCCAAGCAAATGAAGGAAGGTTATGTGCTGGGGGTTTTGCCGAGCACAGAAGGAGCTGGGACCCACGGACCAAGTCTAAACTTCTACTGTGGAGCTGTAGCTCAGCTTCCGACGCCTTTGGGATGCGTGTAGGCCTGGTTTCAACAGGAGGGACTCCAAAGCCATTCAGAAGCAAGTAGTAAAGACGTTTCCTTGGGGAGAGAGACATCTCAGGCTAAGGAGGGAGCTGGATGTGGTCCTCCCCTTCCCTGAGTCAGTATTTCAAAGAAGAGTGCCACCTCCTTGCCAGCAGCATCGTTTTAAAGACACAGCCGTACCCATAGAGGAGGGCTGTGTGCTCTGCAGTTTCCTGTGTATCAATCGCCATCCTGAATTAGGCTCTGTAGCTGCAGAGAGGCGCAGGGGTTTGGATGCCTCTCTCTGCAGGATGCCTCCTTTCACAAGTCCTGCACCTCTCCTGCGCGTAATATATACAACTTCTTACGTTTGTGTTCTTGCATATGATACCCTTTTCACCCATAGTTGTACCATGCAGCTTTGAGTAATGTGATTACAGTGAGTTAGTTTAGCACTTCAAAAATAAAGTCAGAATGAATACCGGCATATTTATAAGGTGTATTGGACAGTTTAGATTGGGACAGCAAATAGATGTCCCACTTAAAGCAGATTTCTTGCTATAACCATTTCAAGGAAATATGTTTGTCTTGTTGTGTGAAATGGCTAAAACGTTTTAGGGACCATTTAATAATTATATTCATCCAAGGAGATAAATAGGAGAACAGAAAATGAGCTTTTCAAAATTCAAGGAATTGTAGCATGCAGCAATGGTAATTTGGCACAGAGCTTATACAATAGATTTTATTTTTTCTTAACAGAACAATAATTGAGAACTGACTTAGCCCCTTAAATAAACCAGTGACAGCTGGGAAAATCAGCAGATTGGCCCTTTGTGCGTGTTTATAGTGTATTTTGGCAGCAAGATAGTTGATGTAGTCTCTATAGGACACAGCTATTATGTCTTCCAGATGTGCTTGACCTTTATCTTGGATATAAAAGCATCTTGCCATAGAAACTATCAATGTATATACTGTTAGCCCCAAGTCATCAGCTTGATGCTGAAAAAACCCTCTTGAGATGGTTATGCTTCCATCGCCATTCTGTACAGATGTCCAACTTGCAAGTGCCTGGATTTTTCAAACGTGAGTACATAATTTCAGCTCACTGTGCCTGTAGAGCTCCTAACATGAGTAAGATGTGTAATACGATAAGGGTTGCTCAGTACTCACAGAGGGACATTTAGGACATCCTTCCTTGGTTAGCTACTCGCACTGGGTGGAAGTAGAAAGAAAAATGGCAATAGCTTCTTCACAGGTTTCCTTTTATTATTTACTTATGTGTACAGGATGATGCTACTGTTCTCTCTGGCTCTTTGGGGAAACTATATCAAACACTTTTTCGCAGCAAAGAGTTAAGCTGCAGACAGCTTAATGCTAACACGCCAAGTAGCTGAGAAGAGCATGGGCCACCTCATACCCACCGCCTCTAGGGAACATGAGCTGGAGTCCGACCAATGCCACACCTGCGTCGATGTAAATTGTCCCACTGGCAAAACCTCAGAGCCAGGAAAGAAAGATAAGAAGCCTCTGGCTGTAAGTGCACTTGAGTCAAAGGAGGATTTCCAGTATGTTGATTTGACTGTGTCAAAAACTATAGTGGCACTCAGATAGAGTGGCACGAGGATAGAGTGAATGTCATACGCGAATGTTTATGGGGAGAAGAATTAGGACATAGTGGAGTAGGGGAGAATAGGAGAAATGGGTAGAGTGCTGTGGGACAAGAGGGGAGCTGTGAGCATCCTGGACTTGAACTGGTGGCAGAGAGGGAGAGGTTGAGCTGGTCACATCAGGTTGAAGAGAGGACTTGCTTCGATGGGAAATAAAGCAAGGCAAGATGTTGAGTGGTTTGTACTTGCTGTCATGTGCTCAAGTCTCTGGGCTGGTAGATGAACAGCCATGGCTCCCTGCCTCCCAATGGTTTTGTGGCATCTGTGTAGCTTGGTTAACCCTATGGTGACTGAATTTCTTGCTTTTCCTTTTCATAGAGGTCAGATGTGAGAACCCTTGAGACAGAATTCAAGTTCAAGTACAGGAAACCAGGGTGACACACTAGCTCAGAGTGCCACGCATGCTGGTGGGTGTATCATCTCAGACACCTTGACTGCAGCACTGCAAATCTTCTATGACCCCCACGCACTCCTTTCACCATCACATGAGCCAGTATGTCCTGGCCTCCTGTGAGCAGGCAGGCTCATAGATGTGTATCTGTCACCTGACAGGAGGCATAAAGTTTCCGCAGAGCTACCTCATTACATGACTTTGTATACAGACACCTCATGTTGGGAACGTAAAGGGTTGGAGGGGGATGTGACAAGGTGGACCAAGGTTATGTCAGAAGAAACCTGGCTGAAAGAAAGACTAGAGCCAAGCTGCGTGACTGGTAGCGCACCAGTATGGTCCACTAGACAACAGCAATGGATGCGACTCTGCTCTCTACATCGCTGTAGGACAGGGAGGTGAGCTTAGAGAAAAGTGAGGGTATACAAATGATGAAGGGAAGAGACAAGAGAGGGGCTGAACAACGTTCTCTCATGTCCACATTTTACCCAGACGTAAAGTTTCTGAGATCTTGTGACACAAGAGCAGGCTAGTTTCAAAGGAGTAGGAGGATTCTGGAACGTAATTTCTGGAAGACTGCGTGGCAGTGTTTCTGCAACTGATTTTCTGAGGAGTTGTTTGTGAGAAATTAAAAAAGAAACAAACCCACAGTAATTGTTCAAATTGGAGCAAAATTGCACACAAATCAGAAATCTTTCTTTTCAGCCCTCGTGGCTGTCTTCTGGCTCTTCTACTGAGACAAAAATGCCAGCTGGCAACAGATGGACAGTGGTGTCTGAGATGTTGTTTCCTGGAGATAGGAATATTTTTAGGAGAGGTGATAGGCAAGGCAGAGCTTTGCTTCATCATACTGACCAGCCAACTGTAATACTGTTGGAGGACACTGCTGAGTTTTGCAAAGTGGCATCTCTAAACAGGGCTTTCTTCCTGCGTTTAGCAGAGCCCCCTAAAAGGGATTAATTCTATCTATAAATCCCTGTTTCATTCACCGTTGAGGAAGATGTAATGGTACAAATGCCGATTTATCCATATTTGGGACTTCAATAATTTCACAGTATCTTTAAATCATGAGGCAAATCAGTGAAGGCAGTAAAGCAATATGGTAAAATGTATTTCATCAAAATAACCAAAATGTTGAAATAGCCAAAAATAAGATGGAATTTGACAAGTAGGAGGAGAAAACAGCTGTGCCAGTTGTTACTTTGCTGTGTAAACAATTTAGAGCAATTACAAATCTGCTTCTGGTCACACTGTAGCATAGATAAAAAGGTTTTTCGCATACACTCTTCCTCTGCTTTCATCGGAAGTCCTCTTGAATCACAGGCTGCTTCGGAAATTTGGTAACATATGGTAAGCTGTGTTTATCGAGTGATGTGCAGATGTTTCAGCCCGAGCCTCCGCAGATGCTCTTCTTGTCTGGACCGCTGGGGATGGGCAGGTGCTGTCAAACCATGTGGCCAGGGGCGCTGGGTTCAGGCCGTGCCTTATGCTTTATGCTCGCTGCTGGGAGAAAACCCACAGCTTGTCTTCTTAGTACTCCCCTTGCGACTCTTTCAAAATGCACGTGTTGCTTCTCAGATTGAACCCACACCTGTGGTCTTTGCCAGACTTAACCAGTTTTACACCCCATCACTCGTATACTTCATGAAGTTTGAGGGCAAAGAAACGAGACATTTCCCAAACTGTTAGGCCAGCAGATGACATGTGAATGCGGCCTGTCCGTATGCTATAGCTCAGCTAGAGGATAACAAAGTACTGCTTTTACGGAGCTATTGTCCTGGGTCTTCTGCCCCAGAGTCCCGCACACACGGGGTCGGTCAGTGCACACGCCTGGTGCTGTGGAGGCAGCTTCCTACGCACCGGAGGCTGATCGCTTCTTCTGAAAAAATATAAGCTGAAAACCTTTGGCTCAGGGGCCACCGCTTACTATAGACTATTCAGAGGTGGAGTTTTTTTGTGTGGTTGAAACGTGGACTTGCTTACTTTGCCACACACACACACTGTAACCCACATGAGCCATGGCAGAGTTTGTAAAGGTGTACTGTGTAGGGAAATCCATAAGGAAGGGCTTTAGACAGAGTTTGCCTTTGAAGTATGGAAACAGTGCAATTGCAACCATTTAAAACACATTGCTTATGTAATCAGAGAGGGTGTATGCATCGAAATGTAGTTTGCATTAAACCTTCAAGCTTTTCAAAGCATTTGTAGTTTACACAGCTATATGTTAATCCACACACAATCTGTAATTCTGAATAATCTCATAGCAACCACGGATCAACAAATGATTTCCCTAGGCTATTTAGGCATACCACTGCTATTAGGTCCTCTGATTTTTAATTAAAAGGAAATAGCTCTAAACATCTTGAGGTAATTAAAATGATAATGTATTCTCTAGGATGCTTTTGTTAAAGTAACAGTAATTCCCCTACATGGATTTATTACTCAAAAATGTAACTGCAAATTCATTAGACAAATGAGATGATCCATATTTTTCATAAACTTAAAATGTAAAATAAGCTTGCAGGTCTGCTGCAACTTTTGAATGTAATAAGAGAATTCCCTCTCCCCCGTTTTAGTGTTACTCTTGAGATTATGATCTTATTAACCTTCATCACAATTCTAACTAATATACCGTATTACAAATAGCCCTTATTATCTCTTGCCATTCATACTGCTTTCATAAGGAGTTGATTACTGTGGTAATGTTACGACTCTGCATTAAAAAAATATACACACACACACCTAGCTTTACACATTCATTTCTGGCTGAATTCTGACAAAAAGTAGGAACAACCAGAGGGAAGACTATTTGGCTAAGCCTGCTGAGCACACATGCATGGATGGAGATTTGTAAATAAGTGAGTGTCGGTGTCTCTGTGTGTGTGCGGGTGTATACGAAATCTGCATCTTTAAAATGAAAATGTTGCAGTATGTTGCAATGAACCACTGGATTTTAGGAGTTTTCAGAGAATAATATTATTCCAGGTGTTGCCTAGATACATATGGAAGCAAAAAATAACAACAAAAAATTGCAACAGATGTAATTACTTAAAGTAGCGGTTTAAGGAGGGATTTCCACTGTGGATGAAAACTCACCATCAGTCTGGTCCTTACGTCCAAGCTATCTCTAAATTTTAAAACTGCTTTGCATTTTCTGCAAAAACTGTTGACCACCCTCTCTCTCATAAAGTAAAACTTACTCGCAGAAGTATGTGCCCATTATTTCCTTTTCTCTATTCTTGGCAAGCGCAGCGCTGTCCTTATCATTTCCATGCCAAATACAAGAGATTGTTTGCACTTTCTCTTAGCACAGGACCCTGGCACTGTTCCTTGCTTTCTGTGTCTTTCCACTTTCTTCTATATGAGATTAAGTGTAAGTTCTTGGTCTGTACTATAAAGACTCATCACAGCCTAATCCTAATTTTGCAATATTTCATTCACTGGTAGGATATTTACCCCAGCCTCCTTTCTTGTATTTTATTTAAATTGCAAAGTTTTGGAGATATATTTGTGACAGCTTCGTACAGCACTTAGGATGGTGGGACCCTGGTCTGATTTCACCTCTCATGCATTACAGCAAGACCTCCTCCTCTCTCCACCAAGAATCTACAAAAACATGTGATGAAAAAATACTAGATTTCTAGAATAACAGCCATGCCTCCCTATTCTGGTATGCTAATTATAATCTAACATTGAATCTGTATTCCAGAAAATGACAGATTTAAGGACTATCACAGATCTAGTTAATCTTGTCTTGAGGAACAGCATTTGACCAGATGACATCTTGAGTTGCCTCAACTCTTATGATATAGGAATACATATGAATGAGTCTGTATGGGACCTTTTAATTGTTTTTCTTCAACTACTGTTGCATCCCTGAATGGGAATTTGAATACTTATGAGAGAATCATTCCGGTAATTCAGAAGTAACATGATGGTTCTGAGAAGTGGTAAGACACACCTCACTACTAATGATGATGCTACCACGCTCCTCCCAAATAAAACACACCATAATCGATCATGTTGCATGTTGGACATCTAAGGAATGTATCTGTCTGTGGAAGTTTTTGCTCTCTAACCTCAATAGAAACAAAATACAGCATGACTCCTTGAACACCGAGATTTCTTAGGTCAAAATGAAAAAATAAATACCCCAAGAAAAGATTTTTTTTTTTCTTTAAACATCTAAAATCCCGTCTTGTGAGATTAGCTGGTGAATCAAGTTTTGGATAATATTATTATGGGAGAAGTCAAGCAACCAGAAAGATGACTCAAACAGTTTAGTGCCAGGACTGTTTCTTAACACAGAGGAAAATCATCCTCTGGTTGCATATGGAATCCTCCCACAATGAACAGGGAGCCTGGCAACAGAAATAAAACTGCAAATGCTCCAACTTTTGCTGTGGAACTGGCCTCACAGCTGAAGTATAATGAGGAGACAGCAGAAAAAAGGACACTGAGGAGAAGAAACCACAACACGGCTAAGTAGTGCTGTGCCTACTTCCTTGCTTCTCAAAACAGACAACCTGGTAGACAGAAAGGTAGAATTTTCTTCAATCGTCCCTCCCTGTCAAACAAACCCAAACGAAACCCAAAACAAAAAGTGAGCCAAAAACATAGAAGAAAATTCCCTGAACACGTGCTCTCACTGTAACCATGATGGACTAGGCAGGCTAAGAGTGGATTTCTCGCACTCGAGTAGAGTACAGCAGGACAGCACCGCATCACCTCCAAAGAACCATCGGGTGACTGTCGTGGGGCCAGCCTGGAGCAGAGCCCACCAGTGAGACCAAAGAGTGGCGCTGACTGGATGCGTGCAGACGGGTTGTGCCTTGGATGAACAGCGCTCAGTCCAGCTGACTGATGTGAGAAAATCACATGGTTTTCATCTGCCGTAGAGCATAGCTCAACTGCGTGAATATATGTGTGTTGAGTGAAGAACTGGGATGCCGCTGGCTCAGTGTCTTAGGCACTTACATGTTTCTTCCTTTTTTATGATCTTGCCAAAGATCAGATGGTGGTACCCTTACTCAGGTGGGAAAAGTAGTTTTTCTACAGAAATACTTTGTGAAAATGGTGCTCCCACTGCCCTGCACTTCTGGCTTTGGGACTTATCCACAGCCTTAGGACTGGAACAGGATATGCAGTTTCTGCGGAGCTGGAAAACATTCTTTTAACAAGAATTTGTAAAGAGATCAAAACAAGCATAGAAACGCAATTCCACCCTATATGTGTCAAAAATAAATTTACAACTGGGAATACTCCTCAGGAGATATGTTTTTCCTGGCTCCTCCATCACACTAGTGAAATACAGCCAGTGCTCAGTTCTGGACTTCGCAAACACTCATCATTGATAAACTAGATGGGGAAAGCCAAGTGTTTGTGTGGGCTCAAAAAAAATGATTATTTAGTGACACTCAAAGAAGCACTTTTTTGGAGGGCTGTTCAAATGGCACCAGCCGTTCTGAAAAGGAGATTTAAAGGATCTTGGTACAGCATATAACAAAACCATAGACTGTTGTTTGGACATCCCAAATAACGCGTGTATATGCACACACTTTCCTTCAAAGTAAACCATTTCCTTAAATCTCTCCCTAGTGATCGGACACAGATTTGTTTTGACATTCAACATTTTCTTCCACTTTTGGACAAGCCGATAATACTGTATTCGCATCGTATGTTAAGCTCCTCTTTGACATGCTAAACATCGTCCAGTTTCCTGGTGTACCACACTTTTCTCCAGCTTTGAAGTCAATACTGTCGCTGTTTTTTGCATCCTTTGCTGGTTTGTGTCCTGAGGAAGCAGTAGTCTGGCACCCTGTTTCTGCGAGCACAGAGACAGAATGACTCGCAGAAATTTTCACTTTCCACCTCACAGTTTCCATTTTCCAGGCAGGCCTGCATTTTTATGGGACTAACTTTGGATGTGGCCTTTTTAAAACTAGGGCTGGACAAGAAGCAATTATCATGGCAAAGTTGTAAGGATCACACATTTTCTTACTCCTCCTGTGACAATCCTGTAACCTTTCAAAATATTGTAAAACACATCATTCTCTCCCAAGTACGTCAATGCTGTTGATGAGAACAATCAGCCAGTACAGAGAGGACAGCATTCACCTTGTCTCAGCTCTGTCTGTTACCCAGAATGACGACATCTCTCTTTATCCCTGTATTTTTGAAGGATCAGTTGCATACTTGGGTTAGCAAAACCAGGCTGGTTTAAACTTACCAAGCATTTCAGACTATGCTGTATGTCAACTCTGTTTTCACCTTTATTTACCAGTCCAGCAATTCTGCATGTTTTAATAAAAGAGATTTTACACTTACTTCCAGCTCACCGAGGAAAATACCAAGTAGTGGCAGGTCTAGGATTATCCTTAACAACATCCCTAAAGCATACACAATGATTTCTCCACTGACGACTTTCTGAGATCTTGTCACTCAAGAAGTTCCAAATCCAATTAAAGTGTGTTTTACTGAGAGATGGAATGCTGGTTTTTTTTACTCACAGTGTCATGTAACACTCACTATGGTGTCTTAGATGTAAATGTGTACATTGTGTGTCACATATATTCAAAAAACAGAGTTTGAGAAAACCTGGGAACTCTTCTAAGGATGAAATAAAGTTTGTCTGATGAAGTCCATTTTCTACAAAACTTCTGATTGATATTTATTGTATTATCAATTACTTTGTTACTTGAATCCTCCTTCGGATTTTCCATTATTTTTCTTGTGACAGAATCATGTTCACCACTTCTCTGTCCTCTTAAAATTTTGGTATAATATCCAACTGTATTCTGGTGGAATTTCTTTGATACTCTTTAATATAAGAAAGATGAGTATGAGTAGGCGAGTTAAGTCTTCCCAGTCAAGCCTTCACAATCTTTTGTTGCCAGTTATATGGGTCTGCTGATTTTAAAGTGTTTACCTTCGTACATGTTGCTCAACATCCTCCTGGGTTACTAAGGGACTGGAAAGTACTTAATCACATCCCAGTGACAAAAGCATGTAAATACAGTGCAGACTACTTCTTGAGTACTTTTTTTGCCTCATTATAAACAATTTTATCATCACAGCTTGCATCTTTTCTATAGGGAATGATGTCTGTCTATAGGTTCTCGGTTTGATTCTTACATTTTACAAAAATAACATATTACACTGTTAAAAGAGGTTTCGTTCTCAGGCAATGGTTTTCCATTGCTAATGTACAGGCTGCCCAAGAAGACCTCATGGAGGGGGCAGGGCCAGTGCAGTATATGCTGTGTGGCATACCGGCAGTAGGGTTGCTTTTCTTTGGATGCTTCAGGTGTCCTGGCCCATGGATCACCTGTTGAAACCATGAGGCACATCTCTATCACAGTCACAGGTCTGACCACACTAGAGCTCCATGCTGGTCCTTCCACGAGCTGTTTTCCAACCCCTGGTTATCTCTCTGTGGCAAATACACTGCAAACAATTGCCCTTCTGAACAAACTTGTCATTATGAATTGAGGCATTTTCTCTATCAAAGAACTTACCATTTTAAAATATTCTTTGCATAAAAGGAGGAATAATAATGGATATTTTATGATTTTGCAAAAAGTGAGTTTTTAGCAGAGCTAGGAGTACAGAGAAGATGACAAGCAAGTGAAATGAATTGGGGAGGGCACTCTGCAGGAGGGTGGAAGAACATGGGCAGGTGAAGGGGGCTATTGCCCACTGATGCTGGGTCTTTGGAGTCTTCTGCAAATCTCAGCAGATGCTGGATGCTAAAATTGACCATAGCTCCCAAATAAGAATGTAAAAAAAGTGTAAATTTTCTTCAGGAAATCCACTGAGAATTGTTCCAGCCACACACTTGCTGGTCTATTCTTTGGCAAACACAGTGACGAAAATCCTGACAGAAACTGCATTTATTCAAGAGAGATTCATGCTGAGGAAATGCTGAACAAATGCAACCAGACTGCAAAGATTTGGGAAAGAAAAAGGCAAGGTAGCCAGTTGAACTGTTGCTCTCAGCAGAAACTGCATTCATGTCTCTTTCTGCCTCTGAAAGGAAAAGATGTGAAATGCTCTGCTTGTGTTTGATAAGCCTGAGACTTGACTTGCTTGGAGAAGAGTGAAGCTTTATGCTTCTGTTCCCACCGACAGTGTTGTGGGCAGCCTGCTGTGATCACAGCTGACCTTCCCTTGGCTGGATCTGTCTGTCTCCGATTATACTATCACATGGATGTCTCATGCAGCGAGCTCCCCTTTGCTTATGGTGCTCCTTAGGCCAGTGAACTGAACTTAAATGATCTGGAATCTTCCTCTGATCTCAGGCTAATGAGAATTGGGAATAACAAAACATTGCTAAGGGCCGTGGAGGTACAGTGCTACAAGAGGAAACGCAGGCCTCTGCGATGTTCACGTGGTTGCATCTGAGCGAGAGAGAGGTCACGCTGGTAGCATGTGCTAGTATTAAATCACCACTCAGATTTGAAAACACATTAAGTCAGTTAAGAAAATACACGAATAAAGGCAAACAGAAGAGAAACCTGCTACCCTGCAGAATGCATTATAAATCATTTATTACAGTGGGAAAGAGGCCTTCACACAGAAATAGTGGTGTACGAGTCTACTTATCTCTGCAGAAACCAAGCACCTCTGGGCAACCTGTATCCACAGAACTGCAGCTGTAAAGATGGTACGGCTTCCCTCTGGCTCCCTAAGCCTTTCTCCTGACACCACAGCTCCTACAAAAAGGTGATGGGAAATATTCATGTATTTATCTAGCCACACCAGCAAGGGAGGTGCATGCATTCGGTGTCCTAATGCGCATCAACAATTTGGTTTTCTTCTGACAGAGATTTTTTTTTGCTTTAACTGAGTCACAGCAGCAGAAATATCAGAAATATCAGAAATATTGAAACCGGTTTCAAATACCCTTGGCAGGTAGGTAGTTTGACAACAGTCAGAAAGAAGGAAAAGGCCACTGTCCAAGAAAAAAGCCATCATGGGCAAATGGGAAGCGGTAGGTTGGGCTTCTTTCAGGCCTACTTGCATTCAACTTTCTGGTGACAGGTTTAGCTGCCTTCATGCGGCAGCTTGAAAGGACACGTTCCCATGGCCAAATTGTTTTGGACTGAAGCTGTCTGACAGCCTTTGACCCAGCTCCCCAACCAAGTTAAAATGACACATTTAACTTTATTTGGCATTTGAACTGTGAGGGAAATGACTTTTCTGTTCTGCCAGAGGCCTCTCTTATTTCATGTCCTGTAAAGAGGAACAAACCGCATATAATAATGACATCTTGTGGTAGCTGTTGAATTATTGTCCTTTGATTTAGTAGATATTTGGATGCCAAATTTCATGACATCTTCCTCCCTCCGTGCTGCAGCTCTGCAAATTCACACAATTTCTGCTGCTCTAAGAGGCTGGACACAGAAGACCTCTAGAACCTTTGGCATATTGTGGACTTCAGAGGAAAAGGATATTGTGGTCATTTGATTACACAGGTCTGGCTTAACATACAGGTCAGAAATTCACAGTCATAACTGATTAAATAAGGGTTATCCAGATATTTGTACAGAAAATACTGGAGTTTTGATAATATTGAGTGCAGAGTGGCTCTGGCCCATAGAATGAGCCTGCTCTGGCTGTGCCGTAGCTTTGCACTGGATGTGAGAGAAAATGGAGATAGCCTTTGCTGGCAGCACATAAAGCCCAACAGCTGCTGAACACCTGCACCGAGCTTGCAAACAGTCTTGGTGAGCAGCCACCATCACTGTGTGGCTGAGGGTGCAGAGATGTGTGGTGTTATAAAGAGTAAATCCCCAAGGCCTCACGGTACCTCTGCTTTGCTGTTACTTATTTCAGCCTTGGTGCTCAGGTCTCTAATTCCTGCCGTTAACTGTGTGGGTATCCGAGGATCCCATGAAGTTCTAATCGCGCAAGCTGTGTGACAGTTCATACTAGTGTCCATAATTGTGACATTTTATGGAGTACCCAATTTTCTGCCCTTAATCATGTTCTTGCTGATGCACTCTGCAGTGCTTGCTTTAGTTGAAGTTAGAAGCTTTTCAGAACAAACAGCACACTTTTCTGCCAGTTTGTACAGTCCTTATCAGCACGCAGGGGCTCAGCTTTTATCAGGGAGTTTGGATGTTAACTAAATAGTCATAATAAGTAAGATTAGCAGGAACATCTTAGGGATATATTTCTACAGAAGTGTATGTTTATCCTGTCATGTGTTTGATGGGTATCTTTGGGGCGCACCAGATCTTCAGTCCTGTTCTACTGTGACACAGCTTTCTCAGGGTTTTTTTTTTTTTGGATGAAGGTGGCTTAAGCTACATGCCAAACACCTTTTTTTTTTTACCTTCTGGGCTACAAAGGCCTCATAAATATACTGATAGTTTATATGCAAGATTTATATATTACTCTCTTTCCCAGCTGTGAGGAAGGAGGCAGGAAAACACCGTAACACTTGCAAAGTGCTCAGAGGCGATTGTCAAATCGCATGCTGTGTAAGACAGTGAAATAATGCTGCTGATCAACCGATAGTACAGAATGTGGAGTGACAGATCAATGCTACCGCTCTCAGCATTTTATGCAGTGGGTCATCTCTCCCCCATGGGCCCCTTCCACTGTCAGCGATCCTGGTGTTCACACTGGATATTGGGCATAATGTGCTCTGCCTACCTCCTTCAGGTCTGCACAAACGCAAGCAGTACAAACTTTCTGAATTCCCTAGAGATACAGAAAGTAGATGAAGATGATCATGAGACTCCATGATTCCATAACATCTAATGATAGGTTATGTAGCTGTAGTGATCTATTTTTTTTTCCATGGGATGATGCCACCTATTGTACATTATTAAAAGAGGCAAAACAGTTCAAAGAAAATAAATACTTTATACTGGGTTTTTTCCCCCATCTCTTCATATAGTCGTGTTATTTACTGTTTGATTCCTTAGAATTGTGGCAGTTAGCAAGCTACCTAAGGAGTCTGTGCCTCCAGGGATGGATACCTGGCTTTGTTAACACTGAAATGATTGCTTTTCCTCACCTCTTTTTTTTTCACCTGAAATAGTATATAGGTTGGGTCTCTGCAATCAGTTGGCTGAGAACAGGGAAGCAGAGGGAGATGCTGCCTGAATGTTCTCTCACTACTATCATAATTAATAAAGCTTTGCTCTGACCTGTCCTAAACTGTACTTGCGCTATTATGCACTTGGAGTCCCCAGATTCTCCAACAAACTGCTCTTAAAAACACAAACAAAAACTTTAAAAAATTCTGTTTAGTAAATAAATGTTCCTTGAGGTACTCTGAGAAATCTTTTTCACACTGGCCTTTCCATGCATTCTCCAGCCACGAAATCTTTTATGAGCCCTGTCAGATTTAGATGGAACCCAAGAAGCCTCTACAGAACTACTTGTTCACATTGGGGCAGTCTGTAAAGACTTACAAACTTTCATATATTGACACTGCAACAACAGATGAAATTATAAAACCCCACAAGGTCAAGGGTCTGATTCCACTCAAGCAGAATTCAACACTCAAGTACTGAAGTTGCATTTATTTAATAGCCCAAATCATAATTCATCCCTGATTATTCATAAATAATGCTCAATTTTTTAACTTTTAAAATAATCTCTTTGGCTTGACAGGATTGTTCACAACAATAAGGGTGGCAGGAATTAGGTTTTAACAGTACTTCGGTTCATAGATACAGTAAAGGAAAAAAGGAATTTGTTTTTCACAGCATATCTAAAATATAAAATGTTCTGCATTTTCAAAGCTTTGTTAGTGTCTCTTCCATTTGTGAATAATCTGAGTATATTCTGACCTAAAACATAGATGCAGATTCTATGTGTGTTGATGTATTCCAGGCTTGATACTGGTTTTGCAGTACCGACAACATTATAACCAACAAAGAACGTATATAAGACTTAACAAGTTACCATTACCATAAATTTTTTAAAAAGGATGTATAAATGTGTAGTTTTAAATTAATTTTATCTACAGTTATACACAATTCAAAGACAGATTGCATAAAATCCCAATCCTCTCCTGCATTGAAAGAGCAATCAAGTAGTTTAACAAAGGTGTATGAAGTAAATCAGAATGGCTTCACAGACTTCAAAGGGGCCTCAAAGGGAAATGATTCCCATCCCTCAATACAGGTTCATCACTGTTGGTGTTCTTGATGTCTTTTTTCTTGTGTCTTCAAATTCTGTTTTACTTTGCTTTTGTTCAGCTTATTCATAATCCCTGGTGGAAAATGTTTTTTAATTATTTAACTTCTGTAATATGACAGTAAAGCCAAGAGACTGTTTGGAACATTTCTTTTATAGAAACTTTGCAACACAATGATCATAATGAATCTTCATTTTTTTGGTATTTAATTGAGTAAATATGAATAGCGTGCAGATGTGTTGCTCTTGCTCCTGTCATTATTATGTTAACAGTCCCTGAGACCAAGTTGGACTTGATTTCAAAGTTATTTTAAGACTTGGCACTTCTTTATGAAAATCTCTTTCATTTTCAGTGTTTGACATATGCTCTTATTTCCTCCTGATGTTTGAAATGCGGTATCCAACTCAGGCCCATCCAGCCTCTTACAAGTTGTTTGCTTTACAATCTTGACCTCAGCCTGCCTATAACAGGTTTATTAATACAAAATTCTGCCCACCATGAAGGTCTGTTCAGAGCTTTGCTGCCTTGAAGGATCTCTGCCCACATATTTTTATATAACTGCAAAATAATAATGAAAAAGGATTAATTCATATAGAAAATAAAACACAGAAAGCTTCTGCAAGATAAATTATCTATCTTCTTGGTTGAAATAAGATTGTGATTGAATTTCTAGATAACAAATGTGAATAATTATGTACAGGCAAGAATAAACACAAAGATAAAGCACAAAATTTTGAAGTACTGTAAACATCAGATACCTGTGTGAATCATTTAGAGCATCCTTGGCATAAGACCGTGAAACCAGTAACATTTATAATTTCTTGTCTTCAACTTGACATGAGTTGCATTATCAAAGGTAGAAATTTGGAAACAAGGTTATATTATGCTAGTCTTTGTTCTCTCCAAACGTAAAGACTGTGTCTGAAAGCACTCCTGCATGTCTGCTTTTATCTTTATTTCAACACATTTCTGGCAAGTAACATAACTTCTCTCCCAGACGTGAACTGTTCAATCTGAGCATAAGAAATTCCTCTCTCATAAGCAAATTCTTAATTCATCATCTTAATTAATTTGCAATTTTATGTGGAATGGTTAAAAAAAGTACATGGGAAGTAAATTCTGAAGAAGCATAATTTTAGAATTATTGGCAGTTCATAATTAACTGAAGCTTACAACTTGAAATAACATTATAGAAAGATGAGAAATGGAAGGCTGTATTTTCAACTGTAAATTGCAGTACAGTGTAATACAATATTAACGTAGTATAAAAGCAGTCAGTGATGTAAAGTGACAAGCTGTTCTTCATCAAAGGATGGCTTAGCGCTATATATTGATGATTTAAATATTGAAATGTAATACATTTAATATTAATTATATTTTTATCTTGATTATGTGGGCTAGTGTTAACTATTTATTCCATTCCAAGTTTGATTTAACATTGTCTAACAATTTTTAAATAATTTTGAAATAAATGTAATGATAACTACGCATACTTAAGCTGAGATTGTCAAAGCTTCTATAGGGAAACGATGTCCACACCACCAAAGTTTCTTTTGAAGAGAATCTGAGTTCTTATTTTTTGCTTAAAGCTGACCATAACAAATTTGGACACTTTTCTTCTGCTCTGATTAGGATCTGTGACTCGTGGTGCAAGGCACTCCACTGCAGTATAGCATAGGGTATCCTGAATTAAATTCATTTTCCTGTTATGCTTGGATAATCTATTCTTTACCATACTGTAATTTTTAGTAAAATGTTTGCATTGGTTTTTAGAAGTTGCAAAGATAGCAATGAAGAGAGAATTAAATATAGACAGCCAGAAGACAAGGAGCTTTATTAATGTTTTTGAGCAAGGGATTGGCAGCCTTTTTCAAATTTCAGTTGAAAATATTTACACGAGTTGAAAACCACAGACTTAGAGTCAGTTCAGAAAACCTTCCTGAATTCTGCAGAACATGGGTCTGATATCACTACTTGAAATTATTTTCTCAATATGACTCAAAGAATTTACAAAAATCTTACCAAGTATTTAGTACACAAGGAAGTCAGTGGTGTTTAAAGTCCTATCTGCATGTCTCACATACTATATTCCTAACATTAATCTCTAATATTAATAAGTCTCTGTGGCTTCTGTATTTGTGTGAGCTAAGTGCTAGCTGAAGAGGAGCTAGCCAAATCCATTACATGACAGCTTTATCAGCTGCTGATAAGAAATCTCCAGCTGACTGCTAGAAAGGGGGTAGTATTCCATGAACAGATCACTGTGTACTTGCACCATATTTTATATTCCTGCCTATAGCATCTGCTCACAGCTTCTGTTAGAGACAGAATAATGGGTGAAAATGGGCTTTTGGGCAATAGAATATTCTTAACAATCTTACAGATGGTGTTCCTTCTCTTAGAGTTACCTTTGGAGTTTCCCTCCCATGACCTCTTTCATTAATTTAATCCTCAAAAATCTACAGAAACAGAAACAAAGTTTCCAGTTATGATTATAGTCCTCTTGTTGAGATGGCTGGGTATGTAGAGCTAGCCTTTCCTCCTTTATTTGTAGAGACTGTGTTACCAAAGTAATCATTCTGTTAGGTCAGTGTCTCGTTAGAAACATCTGGGCTGCCTTCTGTATTGCTTGATCACCATGGGAACGATGGACGACTTCAGACATTAAGACACAGACACAGAATATTGAAAAGCATTGAGTACACTTGACTCAGCAATCCTGTCAAACTTCCTGGCAGCTTCCCCAGGCTCCAGTGATTCTCTACAGGGTCTATCCACACTAAACCAAACTACCGTACTGTGACAGCAGTCTCTAGAGTAGTTATCCCACAGCTTGGCCCTGCTGAGTAGGGTTGGCCAGTAAGCAAGAATTTCGGTTTGCTGAGACTTTGGAATGAAATACGGCTCTTAAACATGTCAAGGAAAAAAAAGCAGAGAGGAACCATGACCTAGTATAGCCAAATACATGGTGCACGCACATCCTGAATCCCGCTTATGACACCTCAGAAAGGATATGGCAGAACCAGGAAAGATACAGAGAAGGAAAACAAGACTTGTCAGAGGAATGAAAAGGCCCCCCCTAGATAGTAAATGGATGTGGACAGGGACACAATACTCATATTAAATTTTGGAAGTGACGGTGTCATGGAAGCCAAAAGGCAGCTGAATTTGAAAACGGATGGGAAGAATGAATGGAGGATAGATACATCTGTGGCTATTAAACAGAATGATACAACTTCTGGCATGAGATACCTCTTAAACCACCAACTGCCAACAGCTGAGACACCAGGGAAAGAACACCTCAATATTTCATCTGCTTCATATACAGTTCTCCTTAGCCACCGTCAGTTACAGAATATTCTGTGAACTGGATCTGGTATGGCCATTCTTATGCTCTTGATTCAACTTGTGCTTTGGCTAATTTAGACTATAAAAAGTCTCTCTCAGCCTTAACAAGGATGGGTTACATATTCATTAAAGCAAGGAGAGGTGCTAACAAAATAGCATCCTTCAAGTCTGTATTAAGATTACTGAGATCCCTTGGGTAATGCTGTACCTTACACTGGCTAGTACAAGATACTCTGTCATGTTGTAGAAATCCCACTGGATAAATAGAATTCTCAAAGAATCATACAGTTTCCGATATAAATTTTGACTGCACCAAGTTTTACATTTTCCTTTCTCTTACTAAAATAAAACTTTGATGAAGAATTAAAAGAAAGAAATAATTTCCACACCATTTATATGCACATCACACAAACCGGGTGTAATGTGAATACGAATAAAGGCAGCAGAAGTCCTAGGCAGAAAAGAAATACACCTTACTACCTCTCCATGGTATTACGCTATACACTAAAGACATGTTACTCCTTAAGGAATCTTAGCAGATGGTATAATTGGGGTTTTTTGGTACAGCAGCAGAGAAGCCCACAAGAGCAAACCAGAGCAATATTGTATGAGTTCCCCATCGAAGCCTATCTCCAGCAAATGCAAAATGTCATTTTCCGCTGACTGAGTTTAACTCTGGTACTTTCCACTGAAGAAGTGTCTTCCTTTTCTTTTGCAGCTGTGAAGTGCCTTGAATATGTTATGGCTATTTACAGGCAACACCCTTCTTAATGATTAAACTTATAAATTTTAAAATGAATTTTCTTACCTCTCCACTAGCTTTACCAATGGGAGAGTTGAGAATGAAGTCAGGAGGAGCAAAGACATCAACCAGGGCAATTGCATCATCTTTCAGCTGTTTAAAAACAAAAGACGTACATTTGGCAACTTCTGTAGTTGGCTATCTGTGAACTACAGAGCAGCATAAAGACTGCTTTCATAACGTACCAGCTTTTGGTAACTTAATACAATCCACAATAGATTTATTTAGTTTTTTTTCCTCCCAGGGTAATTGCCAAAAGAGATTGTATTTTAAATGTTTTCCTCCTTTCCTTAGGCATTTTTAAAACAAATTTTAACCAACAAGGTACTGTTCACACCCGTAAAAAATTGTATTTTTGGACTTTAAAAACATAATGTCCAGATTTTTCTTTGAAATTTTGCTTACCTGTGAGGAATATGAATATGTAATGAAAAGCTTTTGCATTGAGAAAAAAAATTAATTGGCTAACATAATAATGAAATAAATAGAACTGGACTGCAGCATTTCACTGGCTTTCCAATGAAGATTGCAAGGTCACAAATGAGAGAGTGCTATTTTGTAAGATAAATTGTTTTTTATTTTTTGGTAAATAAACTAGGACTAGATTCAAGGTCAATCAGTTACTAAACTTTACAGAAACTTATTCAGAAACTATTCATGTAATATCCTTCTAATTTACCCCTTGAAGTACAGAATAACTTATATCTCTTTGTTAGTACTTGTATACTATATTGTTATTTAATCACAACAAACAATATTGAAGGCTTACCCTGTTGCAGAGCTCCAGAATAGCATTCTGAATAAATCTACCAGCTTGTTCACCTGAAGCATAGCCACCTGCAAATACATTCACAAAGAAGCTTATACCAGTTAAGATTACACTGATACAACCCTTTTACAAAGGAGTTTATCAGTTCAGTGATCAAGAGACTAAACAGATGCTCCTGTGTAATTGGATTGACTGTCTTTCATTAATGAGTTCACTGCAAAACCATTAACCTAAGACATTTGGAGCCTTTTGCATTAACAAGCTACACTACAACATCTTGCTGCCTATCCCCCACCGTCTCCCCCATGCACTGGACCACAACAAAACTTGTGAGCCCTCCATCACCTGTGAGCTAAGAGAGAGTCTTTTGGGTTAATCTGTCACTCCAGATTCCTGCTCCTGGAAATTTTGTCCAGAATGATTGCTTTATATTACACAGGCAATATGAAAATGTTCTAGTCTAAATCCTAATTAGGATTCCCTCCTGCTGCCAAGTTAGGACTTTTATAAAGTGACATGCACAGTATATTCAGGGAGCTGATCTCACCTTGGTAGAGCACAGCTAGATGTTTACTTAAAGACCAGAGTCCGTACAACGCACTGAGATTCTTAAGCACTGGCTGCAGAGTAGATGGTATGCTGGGATCATGAGTGTAGTCGTGATATCTTTGTAAGACTGTTTGTTCAATAAAAGCGATGGCTAATGATCGACAGTAGTACACCTTATGAAACAGAAAAGAAGGACACTGAGTAACAAAATACAAGGAACCAATTCTCAGCTGGTGCAAAATGGCATTGTTCTGGTGAAGTTAGTGGAGATTTGTTGATTTAGATATGCTGATCTAGCTTGAGATTAATGATAGTCTAAGAAGAAATTCTAAGAGAAAACTCTCTCTACAATGTCTTTGCAAAAGTTATTCATGAAATGCCTCTTAGAAATAAGATCCTAATTTTCCACTGTGTTCTAGTTGTGTGCTTTTTTAGGCCAATCTAAAAGAAGCATAGATTGTATGCCCATTACCAGTGTAATTTGGCTGTTGCACCCCGACTTTATGGGATCAAGTAGCAGCATCAGAGAGAAGAGCGTGCAAAACCAGGTTTGCTGACTTCAGGGTCATTAATAAGCCCATATAACTCTAAGAAGATAAAGGGAGGTTTACATTTATTTAATACTATGCAGAGTTTTATAAAGAGGATAAAATATTCAAAGTGGTTCAGTAACCTATTGAAAACTTATTACAGTCCCTTCAAATAATAAGTAAGAAATTGTATCATGTTAGCATGAGTGGATTCTGTTTATGGATTGCAATAGATTGCAATATGTTTTTAAAGAACTCTCCAACTAATCTTTGCCAACTATCTGATCAGAAAGGCAAGTCACCAGTTACTGTTAATATGGCGTATAAATTCTTACGTGCCTGTACTCACGTAGGAACAATTGTCTACTTTTAAATACTTCACCTTTGCTGTATTGTGGCCTATGTCACACCGTGAAATAGACTGCTGACTGAAAACATTCTAGTCGGCGAACAGAAGGGGAATACGAAACCATTGCTGTTGTGGCTCATTTTTTGCAATGCTGTAAACTGCTGTTTGATTTTAGCCCATTTTTCAGTTTGGGTTTTTTTTTTTTACAGTTAGAATTAGTTGATTAGTTTCTGTATTTTTAAATACTTGCATCACCCTTGCATTTAAATCCACTGTGGCATTTAAAAAAGGCATATTCTAAAGATCACTTTCTCTCTCTCGATAGCTGTTCAGTGGCATACAGTGGCAAGCTCAGATACAAGTGTGAACTGCAAAATACACATACATTCTCTGCAGGTTTGGGGAGGACTTTCTCCTTACTAGATGGACTTCTTTGGATAGGAATGTCAATTCCCTACTCAGATTGAAATAAGCCTTAACATCACAAATGAAGCATTAATAACCTATTCTTCTCCCCTATAATTCTATTTCCTTCTTCACCTTTGCTTGTTCTTCTGTATTCTTTCTATCAAGCTACCCCCAAACCAAAATAATCCAGGGATAGGCTAGGAATCTCTTCCAGATCTCCCATAGCAAGAACAAATATCATATATTAGTCAACCACTGGTGTGGCAGAAAAGTGCTTCTTCATGCCCAGAAAGTTTTAAATCAAGTATGTATATGTCTTTAAAGCACAGCCTGTAAATAATTTTCAGATGTTTTTGAGGCATGCCATTTAAAATAAAAAATTTCGCTGTCCTGAAGATGAACTGTAGGGAGAAAAGAAAACCTAATGATCCAAGGTGTATCAATGCCTACCTCAAGAGCAATTGTGTGCCTAAGTATCTTTACATTTTTGCACATTTGAACATAAAAGAGAAGAGAACCTTCATACTTCTGAAGAAATCATTCTCTCTAACACACTGGCCCAGGCACCAGCCTCTCAAGAGCTGGCCTTGCTGACAGGCAATCAGACTTGAATTTCTGGCAATTCCAATTCTGAATTTGATCCTGAAGAGTTTCTCTAGTAAGCTGCTTCTAGCGTAAAAACAGGGAAGATTTCCTCCACTCTACCAGTGGTTTCACACACACCATCCCCGGTTGAACCTAGGCTGGCTGTTCCTAGGTGCAGAGTTCAATATTCCTGCACAGTGTGTTTTAATGAGCTTTGGAGATAAGGTGAATGACACTGGCCATCTTCAGAGAACAGATCTCCATCCTCGGTGACAAATGACAAGTGTTCTTTCCTTGGATGCAAGCCAGTTTTTCTCACGGAGGTAAGAGAAGGACTTGGGGAGCTTAAGAATATACATTGAAATTTGGAGTTAAGCCATTCCTAGCTGTTAAAACTCTCTGGTGAGAGAGTGGATCTGCTATATGTAGATTGTCAATGTTTCCTTTTCAGGTTCCAATGCTGTCAGTCTGGTGTCTTTCATTAGTACTTTGCACTATAGAAATTAGAGATGGAAAAGACCTATTAGATCATCTAGTTTACCCACCTGCCAGAGCAAGATTCTTTCCTACAGTATGTATTTGGCCATAAGAGCAGATGGAGATATAATAATCAGATGCTGCAGTAGACTTACTAGTAGCAAAGTTTTCAGAAGTTGTGCTATCAAAATCTCAGACATCACTCAGCACATTTCTGAACCTGCAACTTTTCTGAAGGGAAATATATCCTGAGAGACTTCTACTGATGGCAACTGTCCTGCTATCATGTTCAATACAACGCCCATGGACAAGTATTACATTTTATTAGTTATTTGACTTGATGCTTTATGCTTGAGGAAATTGTAATTCATGGAACAATAAGATAAAACTAACAGGATCTGACGAACTTAGATCAAAATAAACAAATAAAATAAAAAAGCTGAATAAGTATTACCTGACAGTTGTTTTTTGCCTCAAAATCACTTCGCCCAGACTGCTTCTCCTTGCTCAGTTTTAGGTCACTTTCTCGGAGTAGGTAGCAAACCAGCCATTTATATGCTGCTAAAGGAACTGTGAACAAGAGAACAAAATTCTTAACATTCACTTTTATAATGCAAGAAGACACATGCAGATTCTACTGCAGTCTCAGTTTTTGATACCAGAGATGAAAAGTGAAAGTGTTTGTTAGCTAATCAATCCATTAATATGACACTTTGCCATTACTGTAGATGCAGTAAGTAACACCAAGATAAAATAGTAGGATTGTAACTGGACAATGGAGACATACCATGCCTGACTATACACTAGCTCGAACTGACCCCAAGCTAAAAGATAAGGTATATCCACAGCTAATTTAGACTTCTGACATGATCAAATTTTTTTAGCTTGTTATTTTCTTTCCATATTAATACTCGGTCTCTTCTGTGAATACAAGAACAGAAGACAGTCCACATTTCGTGGAAGCCCTAACATTGCAAAGGTGGCTGAATGTAATTGCATTTGAATGACCTGCTTTGTACCTAAGTGCTCTATATTTTCAGAGCAGCCTGGAACCATTAAGGAAAAAAGTACTTCAGCATGAAGTCCTTGTATGAATCCTGCTTGCTTGTGTCTTAGCTGAAGATTTAATGCAGAATATTATTTAGGCAATTGTGAGCATTCACATGCTGCCTAAATTTGGGCACCTAAATGAACAGTCCAGTTTCAAACAGAATGGAACCATAAACAGATGCAGATATTTTTAAAACTATAGCCTAGTTCACTAGGTATTACAACAGAAGAAAGAACATGTGCTTAGGTATCAGTTTGTGCTCTGCTGGATTTCACAAGCTGGAGACATACAGAAAAGATGAAAGCAAGAAGTTGTTTTGAACTAGTCTTTTTCTTACAGCCCTTTGTATTTTGAAGTTATTCAGATTTTACTCCATAGCTATTATGATATTATCTCACTTGGTACTATGCATCACTATCCAAAGTTTAGCTTTTTTACAATTATTTGAGCGCTGAAGTGGGTACTGAATTCTAGAAATCAACTCAATTGCCCCTTACATATTAAGACTGGAGTTTCTTTCCCCAGTAAATTCTCTGTTTCACGGTTTCACTTTTGCTCAATGCCCTGTAATTACTTCATTATCTGCTCATTTCTTTGTTAATTTTTGCCTCCAAGGGCCAATCTAGGCTCACAGTGATACAAAAGTGGGAATGGCATCTAATGTCATACTCGATTTGATTATAGCAGAGTAAGACAGGAAAACTGCAGGGAATTTTCTTTCACCATTACTCATTTTTCTCTATGCAACCAAAAGCAACTGGCAAAAGCAGACACACTTAAAGCCTTTTCAATGCATTTCAAAATTACTTGTACGGTTTTCTAAAATATTTCAGTGATATAAAGTACTGGCAATCAATGCCCCTTACAACACTGTCACTTGAAAACAGCAATACAGTGGTAAAAAAAACTACATCACAAATGCTATTTTAGAGGAACAAAAAAGGAAAAAAAAAATCTGATGCTACGTTCCATTCCAGAACTGAGGCTGGGGAAAATACGACATATTTTGAAATGCAAACTATGTTCTTCGTAAATTGAAATGCATGTAATGCAAAGAAAGTCAGCAAATAGTAATATGACAAATATCTACTAAGTAGCAGAGGTTGAATCTCAAATCTCTGGATCTGGAAGCGCATTTAAGATTCTAGAATCAGTTGAACAACGGCAGAAGGCTACCTGAGGAGTCCATGCAATCTTCAACACTAATGGCTGTGAATTTCCAGCCAAGGATATGATGGTAGTCTTGCAAAACATTTATTGTTCCAAAAGGGGATTCAAAAGGAGCTTTATCTGAAATACCAAAGAAAATAAAAATGATTTATGAGAAAAGAAATCAGACATGTTGGAACTAAAAGCCTATTACAAAGCCATGCATACACTTGACAGGCCAGATGCAATTAGGCCATAATATTTATTTTATTATGGCCTAGTCCAGCCAAATGAGAACTGGTGGACAAGTGCTGAAAAACCTTACATCACTGCCTGTAAGTCCCATAAGATTCAACTCCTATTGCCGAGTGTTCCAGTTCTGTAAGATGCTGGTGAAACTCGCTGCTAGAAAATTGAAACAAAATCTAGAGAACTAGAAAATGTACTGATAGATGTTCCCACCAAATTAGACGATATGAACTGTTTTAAGTTCAATGAGCAGAGGGTACCCAGACTTACAATGACTTTATGAGTACTGTAGCATGTTATTTATGCTCTACAAAATGATTAAATGACTGTCAATTGCTTTTAGTGTGAAATTATCTCCTAATTCCAGTGTTGGGTCCAGCATAGGATTCCACAATGAAAATTTACCTCTTATGCAATTCATCCAGCTCATTAAGTAGTTGCTGGTTTGCTGCAGCAGGACATTGTTATCTCCCTCATATGTGCAGTTTGGATCATTGTCATTTCGGATTTCACCCAGACGATTCACTTAATAAGAACAAGTGTACAGTTTAATATATTACAACATATTAATGGAAGCTAAGAGGGATTAAATAATTATTCTGTGACAAAACGCAAGGGAGTTGTCTGTTCCTATATGTATAGCTATTGTTACCAACAGATGAGCTTGAAAGTTCACTGTTTAGCTTGTGAAAATGAATATACTGGAAACATTTTAGAAAAGTGTGGCATTCACCTTACAAGGGCAATTTTCATCTATAAAGTCTGCATCTTTATTTTTGGAACTGAGACTGAATCACACGTACAATCTGTCCAAATCCCGGTACAGATGCTGCATGGGTTTAGGGTTTTTTTGTGGTTATCAGATATGAAATGAACTTTAAAAATATGGATACGAGGAAAAAACCCTTTCTAAACATATTGCTAAAATTCAGACACCGTGACACAACAACAGCCGAAGAACACATCAACATAACCATTCCCTTTCTGATTAGTGTATGCAGTAGTCTGTAACTTACTGGCAAGGTAACCATGTCCTCCACAAGCTTCTCGGCACTCCTGGGCTGCCTGCTGAGCAGTCCAAGAAGACAGTGGTTTGCTGGCAGCAGATAAGGCATGAATCTCACGTCCCAAATCAGCCTTTATGAAAAATAAGTTACAAGCGAGTAATAACTTACACGAAGTAAGTTTGTAATCAGCTAAAGCCATAGCTACATGTATTGCTTTATAATGAAGGAAAGAGTTACTGGCAATGCATACATAAAATTTTCTGAGATCTTTGTAAGGGCAGAGCATATTTTTTGCTGCCACAAAACACCCCTGCCACACCTGAGAAACCTACAGCATTAACTTTTTTATATGGGACAGCAATATTTTGTAACAAACATATGGGTACATCTCAGCTGAGAAGTGCCAGCTGACATGGCATTACATGGGATATTTCACTGCTTGCCAACCTTTTCCTCTCAAAGATGGAGAGGCAGGTGGTTGAAGGTGACACCTCCAGACCAAGCTTCTATCCCCTCCATGACATATGCCATTCCTCTCTCCTCAGTCAGCAAAGGGATATTGATCATATTTACTGCCTTACATGGTTTTCACTGAAATTTCAAGCATCAATTTTGCAAAGAGTAGGAAAAGGTAAATGTAACCCCTCAATTTCCAGAGAATCACAATAGCCTGCATTTATGCTAACTCTGCTGTCCTTGCGTTGAAAATGTGTTTGGTATTCCAGTTTCTGGAGATAGTGGGTTGATACTACCAAAGCTTGTTTAAGAGTAATTCCCTGGTGAGGGCTTGTTTTGTTTTGTTTTGTTTCTTTGTTAAGATCTCCTGTAGAACGAAATGAATTAATAAGGATTACATTCTTAACATTGTCAATACTCAGATTTTTCCTATCACATTTTTTTTTCTGATAGTCACTGTTTTGCCTAAGATTAGTGACTGCACTGGAGACCTCCAGACATAAAATATCAGATTACAAAAATCAAACAGATTCTTCTGTAGTTTGTGGAACGAGGAGAAATCAGAATAGCAAGCCATTAGTATATATATTTTTCAGAAGCTTTATTTTAGCTGAAAAAAGCCTGAGTGTTTAAGTGAGATCTGAGCAATACACAGCCAGTTTGTAGGCTCTAACAATTAGTATTGTCAAAATTTTTACAAATTAATGAAATCTATATGCTATAAAAAAAAACATACTACAGTTATTTTAGGTGAGAATCAGTCCTTGCACAGAGACAAGATAGATCAAACTACTTCCTCTGTAAGGGGATGACTTCCAATGGTCTGATTGTGGATGAGAAATTCAGTATTAAGATTCAAAAGTCTTAATTTTTTTCTCCAAAAATATTTATCCTAATGCATGAATATGAACTGCAAACTCAAGCCAGACTCACAGAATCTGTCCAGGAATTAAGAATAGTATCATTTCAGAAAGCCTTTGATATATGCCCCCTGCAGTATTGTTTACAACAGTTATAAGCCAAATTTGCATTATCATCATAAATTTATGATAAACAATTCTACAAAGGAACATAAGCTTAAATCCCATAGAAATCAATAAAACTTTAACCACTTTATCAAAACTAATTTGGATGCTTTTTTGAATGCAACTTTGATCATTACTTCGTATGTTCATATTTCTGAGACATTGCTCTAGCATTCTTGATTGTAAGATGGCCTAAGACTTCTGTGTAGGTCCTTCATTTAACAATTTCCAGTTTATTATAGTGAGAATTAAGCAAAGAAGAAATGTGTAAATATCTCACCTGTCTCTGACTCCTTTGCTTTGTCAATAAGCCTGCGTAAAATTCTACAAAGTTCTCAAACAGAGATTTGGAGAAATAATCTAAGGCATATGCAGCAGCCAGATAAGGAAGAAGACGCCATTGCTGGAATAAAAATTAAATAGATTTGATTGCAAATTGATATGTATTTTTACAGTTATATATATGTAACTATCTTATAATATTGAAACAATCCATTCCTTATTACTTCCTTCGAATTGGAAAATTGTTTTATGGAGAAGAGAACTTACCAATAACCATGTATAAACATAAGTAAGTGTAACGACTCTATACAGCAGTTATAGTTATGTTATTGTAGTTCATGTATTTTATGAATTTGTGATAAACATTCTGTTAAACCAGTGCAAAAGTTCACTGAAACTGGGGACCAACAACATATTTTTGCCCTGTGTTTATACAATGTATGGCATGCTGGGGCCAGTCATGATTCATGTGTTTCTTCAGCACCAACATGACAGAGGTTGTAACTGTTTCACTTGCTTGTTCATTGTTGAATGCACCTTAGTGCTGGTTGCATTATGTGAAAAAAACACACAGGGCTGGGAGGGAGAGAAAAAGCATCTTTGCTGCTCCACGCAACTCGAAGGAAATCAGAAACTTTTTGAGGAAGCTATTGTGGTAGAGCAAGAAGAGTTCAGCAAGCAGAGCCCACAGAATAAGCCAAAACTGAGAAAAAATGAGATACTCAAAGAACAGTGGGAAGCACATCCTGGCTTATTCAGAAGAGATGGAAAGAAGGCAGCTTTCGTCAGTTTGTAGAAACTCGTGAAACCTTTCACAGTTGCAAGACTAGGTGCAAACCTGGAAAAAAGCACCCACTTTGCAAGGACAAACTAGTCAGGTTTGTTTTCAACACTTCTTACAAATTAACCTTTCTCATTCAGCAGATCTGAGTTTTCTCTAATTCCCAGTTACCCTACATACTATTGTTCTATTTTTTCAGAGCAAAAGGCATTTTTCATCTGCATAATCTACAGAAAAACACCGGTTATATTCCTCTCAAAATTAGTGCTAACTTGAGACTTCACCAGAATGAATGTCATTGATTTCTGTATTTTTAAAGCATAAAGGCTAAAAAAGAGAAAATTAGCATAGCAGCAAAAGAAGGACTGACATTTTTAAACAAATACTAGTTTCTACATTTGCAGTACTTTCATGTGTGCATAGAAGACAGTCTTTCTCTGAAAAGGTTACTATTTTAGAAGACAAATGTTTCTAGGTACTTCAGAGAAACATGAATGTTTTGGGTTTTGCTATTCCAAGAACTTACGTCGGAAGACATAAGATCATGCCAGGAGAAGGTCTTGAGTTGGCATGAACCCTCACAGCTGACACAGAATGACACTTCAGATGACACAAACAACTCTAATTTCACTAACTTCAGTGTTGCTATTTTGATCTGCAGTAGCTCTGAATCTGAGTTTCATCATATAAAAGTCCATAGGTGTGAATTCCAAAGTATTTACCTGTATTTGGTATTCAAGAACAGGTATTTCTTCGTCATCAGTTGGTCCAAACTGACGGCGAGCTGCTGAGAAGCGAATGGCTATTGATAAGGCAAGCTTTAAATTGGTCGTTGAAACTGCCGTGATGAGAATTCTGCCAGTAGACAAGGATCCCAGAGCTGCACTAAAACGCTCTTTAACATCCTGAATGAATAAAATGGACAGACTGAATGGCGAGGCTAACATTTCATTTACATGCCCCATAAAGATACAACTCTGGTAGCATGATCAGAAGCCCAGAGGACTGGCCAATTCTGTTTCTTGATACATTCAGAGAAGGTGTTGAGGCAAGACTCAAAGTAGTTTCTCTAAACTACTCTGGGATCAGTGGGTTAGTGCAAAGAGCAAGAAGTCAGTAAAACCAGTAAGATGAGTTGAGACATCTCTGAAGTTTTATTTAAATTTATTCATTTATTTGAATTTATTTAAATTATTTATTTAAAAACCACATTCTGACTATCTCATGTGAAACTGTCCTTATTTAAGTCCAGGAATCTAGTACTTCCCAACATGAGAGGTCCATGCTCTATCTCTTAACCCACTTACACCTTTGTATATTTAATGAACTGTATGAATGGAACAAAACCTTGATTCATACCTTGACTGAACTTGAGTACTTCCCCTCAGCTGTGACATCTCCAGCTATATTCAGTATGTTTTCTTTAGGTATCCTGACATTGTGGAACATGGCAAATCTGTTTAAACAAATACACAAGCAATGTTAAAACTACCTCGACAAAGTCTGAGGTCTCTACATTAAAAAAAAAAGGTCACAACAAAGACACGATTGCACAATGATCGCAGGCGTATCAGTGAACTGAAAACAGTGCCCATCAAGCCAGGTAGGTAATTTTAGGACAGTATGCCTGGGAGGACAAAGGCTTTCAGACTCAGGGGAGCAGAGGAAATTCAAGATGGGAAATTATTTGTTATATCTCTTCAGTTTGTTTTTTTTTTTAAAAAGAGGTGATGCTTACAAAACCAAAACAAACACCTCATTGACTCTAAGAGTCCGGTTCAGCAGCTTCGTAAGTAAAGAAGTAAACAACTAATCAAAGGATGAGCAACCTATTCAGTTTGAGGGGAGCGACAGGTAAAGTTACTTATCAGAGACCTTACACAGAGTTAATTTGACAGACACTTTCACCGACAGCTCAGAAACCTGAACTGAATTCTCTGTTTGCATGAGTTTAGGTAAGTTACTTAGCTTGGTATCTCAGCTATCAAAAAGCTTGGGAAGATGAACAATTTCCTTCTCCTGCTTTGAATCTGACCAGGCCATTCTGATTCCTAACAAGTCCCTGCCACAAACAATTCTGCTGAACCATGTGCTTTATGAAGCGTTGTTCAGTCCACTCTGGGGACTGCTTTGGAACAGAGACACTATATATTTTTATGAGCCTAAAATACAGATCTGTGAGGATCATTCATGTTACTGCAATACAAATGAGGACATAGCTGAAACAGGGCCCTGAGAAGGAAATGGAGAATTTTCCTTTGTTTAAACTCAAACTAGGATTTCTGGAATGTGGCATCTAAAAAAGGAAGAGCAAGATAATCTTTTCTAAATTGTGGCACCCTAGCAGTAACATAAAAGGAAGTTGTTAGAACAGGCAGAATGTCCTGAGTATTCATATTCTTCAGGTAGAAAGCATATGAACTGTTTCACCCAAATGGGCAATACAATTTGGCACAACAGCAGTAATATCAGCTCCACTCAAGGAATACCTCAGTATCTAATAGCACTTGAAAAGCTGTATTTGTAATCAAAGCAAATTCCTTTTTCCTGCCAATATGGGCTGATCTATTTAATAAGGCTCACGAGAGCCAGGTCTTTCACATTAATAAATTACCTAAGGGCTGCATTGGTGCATGTGCTTTAAAATTACGACTTGTTTCCAAGGAAACATATCTGCATACTGAATTTATTCAGCCTTAGAGATACACAGTATTTTTGGACTTAGCCACAGAGAAAAGCATGCTATCCTAACCAAGAACCAGCTGCTTACTGGCCTTAAAGATGCCAAAAAGTGCTTTATTAAGTGCCAGTTTCAATGACACAACACTACTTTGTAACAGAAGCAAATTCAGAATTTCCAAAAATCTGATTTCCATCTTTGTTAACATTTTTTTCATATCACTGAAACTAAAAAATCTTATTCAAAAAAAATCTTTTGGTTAAATTAGCATTCTCTGCTCCCTATACCCGAAACAAAATCCATCCATCACAACTAAAACTGTGTAGCAACTCCAGTATTTTTAAGCTATAGCATACATGTTAGATAGAACTTGAGCTTTTTACGTATTACTACTCATTACTTTAATTACAGGAGAGTGGCAAGGTTTAGGTCTCTAGTTTAGCATTCTCTTTTCCTAGTTACTGTACATCAATAGACCTATGAGAAGGTGCTTCCTCCTAGGAGCTTACGATCCAAGCGTAAGGCAAGAAGCTACAAATGTGTTCAAATAAATGGTGAGGAAGACACTAACTACACAAGAATACTTATTTATACGATACCTGCCAGTCACAGCACGTTGGCAGCTAAGCATTGGCATTTTTTTATAAGCCAACATCCAACATAAATATAATGTAGCTAATTCTGTACCACATGAAAGATTACCTGGAATTATTTTGATTAAAAAGCGTATGTATACCCTTCTTATGACTTTTTTTCACAGCTACTGAACCAGAATACTAAATTTCCAATCATTATACAATAACCTATTTTCTTAAAATCACAATTAGTTCAAGTAACAGTTTTTGAAGGTTTAGGTTTTTCCTTTGATATTGTCCATTACAGATACATGTTTTCCACCTTTTTCTGTAAGCTCCTATCAAAATCAACACGTATAAGATGGCAAAAACTTTAAGAAGCAAAACAGAGAGACAGAACTAGCAATTAAAAATCACACAGAAAATTCCCATGCGTAAAGAAATAAGATATATTGCCTATAAGCACCAGGTTGAAAATAAAAGGACCTGGGAGTTAGGTGACCTTGTGAGATCACTCCCAGCGGCTGTTACACTCCTTCTCCAAGAACTTTGCTATTTGAAATTCTTAGAGATACTGGCCAATTTGAACTTGATATTGGAACATATTAAAAATAAATAGCAAGACTTAATGAAGTCAACGATCACATTTCTAATGGTTATTAGCCTAGAAAGCATAGTGAATAGACATGGACCACATCTGTCAACGCATTTAGGGGAAAAATCTCCTTAAAGAATTGAAGAAATATGTTACAATAATGGAACCATATACACAGTCATAGGGATATCATGTACCAGCAAGTTTGGAAAGTGGCTGAATTTCACATGGTGATGACAAGACCATAGGTTTGAAAGCTACACTACTTAGGGCCTCTTCTGCATAGCAAATAGGGTGATTGAGATTAGGACCTCTAAGCAAAGAGACATAGATAGCTGTCGCTTTAGATATCAAAAGGCTCTATAGCAAAAACACGTATCAAATAGATTTCTACCTGAGCAGAGTGAAGCGCTATTCCAATAGTAGCATTCTTGTTTGTGTTCTTCGGCCAGTAGTTTAGGGAACATTTCAAGCAAAGTTAATCTTACTGACTTTAAATCATGTAACAGCAATTCATCTGGTGTGCAGTAATGCTGATAAAAAAGGAGCAGCTGGAAAAGCTACAAGCTCCTTTTGCCAGTACTAAATTAATAACCTGTTACCTATAGTACAAATAGCTCAAACATGCTTTGGTGAATTTCAGACTCACTAAAATGACTTTCCTGCCAGCTTTTGTTATTGACTATGTTAGAGAGTGTGCAGTGGCAGCTGCTTCAACTCTTCCAGCCAGAAACAGAAAGCAGGTGAATGGTATTGGAAGGCTGTGAGTCAAATGATCTCACAGCTGTTTATGGGATACAGTAAACCTTAGGAAGAATAACACTTCAGAGGCTTGGTGAAAAACTTGCAGAAGGAAAAAAAAACAGCCTCATATTCCAGACTGAAACTCACAGAAAGGTTAGAGCTGAGAAGAGTTACCGAGAAGCAGCGGAAAACTGCAAGGCAATATTTTAGCTCTAGTTTCTACAATCAAGGCTCTAATCTAAGAATGCAGCTCTGCAACAGTAATGCTCAATAGTAACAATAAAACAACATAGCATTTCATAGGCCTCCTAATCATGTCTTAATGGACTCCATGGACACACAAAGATCCACTCACCCTAAAGTTCTTACAGTCTAAGCGTCAGTCTTGCGAGGAGTTCTGGATTTGCAGACTCCTGCGACTGTCGAGACAGAGCTCTGCTAAGGAAGAGAAATTGTCGAGAAGTTCTTAGCTCTGCTAAGGAAGAGAAACGGTTGTTTGAAGTTTGCTGCAGATGCAAGGGTGTATTTCTGTGGCTGATAAAAAAATGTGTGACCAGCTCTGAATCTACTTTCCCCATTAGCGCCTTCAAGTGCCTGTCAGTGTGAACTGGCCATGGCTACCCAGTGTCGGGGTACCTGTGAGTGACAAAAATGAGGGGATAGGCAGCAATCTTGAGCAATGTGACTACATCTTAGCAATATGCACAGCACTCTATGTAGCCATATAGTGCCTAACCTTGATTGCAGAAACTAAGAGGGGAAAACAAGGAAATATCAATGATTCCACTGCAAAAATCACTATTTTGACTTAAATTGCAAATATGCAAGATGTGTCTTGCAAAACAGTTGGTTTAACTGTGAAAGTGGCACTGTTAACAAGGACTGAAGGATTGATGGTACCATATTCAGATAATGTAAGTACAGGTACAGGCATGTTTAACATTTATTTTTATTTCATAGCTGCTTCATTACTATTGCAATTGTTTGTGACCCTGGTCAGAGGCTGCAAGACAATGAAAATGTTAAACAAGCATAAGTTTGTTGATTTGAGAAGCAGGACTGATTTCTAGAATTGCTTTCTTATTCATATCCCTGTACTGTCCTTTTCTCTGTACTGTGACAGCCTCTTGTGTGGCGTTGGAGTGAACCAGAGCTGACAAATGATCTGGTTGAAGACAGCCGAATTTGGTTGGGTTTTTTTTGTCGGATTAGTTTTCAGGCAGTTCCAGTTCCCTAGCTGAGTCCCCTACACAGCTACACAAACATTTGTTTCAGCACAAAGAAAAAGGCAGTGTGGGAGTCCAAAGAAGCTGAGTATGGAAATTATCTTCACTGAACTACTGCTTCAGATTGTAAGATGAAGCTCCAAAGACTATTTAGGCTTCAACCATGTATTACAGCTCCTATCTTCCTAGTGAAATAACTGCAACTATTACAAAATCTAAGAGTTAAGAGGATAAATAATAGGAGACAAAACTCCTTAGAGGACTAGACTTTCATTTGTTCCACGCTTAAACTAGCAGTAGCAGAATCTTAATGCATTTTTGGCATTGACACTGGAATAGTACCATAATAAAAAAAAAAAGAATTGACCATTTACAAGCAATCCGCAAAGGTTTAAGGTTGTGTGATGTATGCCATCTTTGCCAATACACCAAATTCTAGTGAGGGCTTTCAGAACCTTGCAATCTCTTTCCAGGAGGGATTCTTTTACACGATTTATTACTTTTCTGCCCAATAAATCCCCTTGACCCATTTCCTCTTGGGTGTTTTGTTTTGTTTTGTTTTCAGCATCCAAAACCCGAATCTGGCCTCAGTGATTGCTAAAGAACACACTCAATGCGTTAGCATGTTGTATGTGTGGAGAGATTGATCACATTTTAATTGTACAAGAAAGGTTCTTTAACAGCTAATTAAAAACTTCAGTTTTCCGAAGTCCGTCATTATAATTAGATACAGCTAACAATTCTTCTTCCCTCCGAAAGATCCTTTTCGCCTCTACAAACAATTCTGTCAAAATAAAAAGCTTTCTGTCTGGCAGTGGTTTGCTGTATCTTTGATAATTTCATTTCACTAGTTATTCCCTTATCATAGGTTTTGTCTGCTCAACAAACTGTACACATGTTATCAGTGGATACAGCTGAAGGAGCTCACAACATGTTTTACAACGACAGGCATGTTAAGCACCACTTCAGAAACCCAAGCGTAACTGATGTTCAAACTCATGTAGATCCATGTTCAAACATGTAGATCCAGTTGGGCATCATTTCTATTTCTGGAGCGAGGAAAGCAGCAATTTGCTGCCAGTCGCAACTGAACATGAAATTGTTCACCACCGATTCAGTGGCAATCATTTACTGATGTGCATTGCAGTAATGGGTAATTTTGGTAATGTTACATTAGCCAGCGCAGACCGAAAACAAAAAAAAGCGAAGAAACAGAAATGCACATCAGCACTTACCCAGTCTCTTGCTTTACGTCCCTCCTCTCATGCCTGCCATTCACTTTATTGAAAAGCCTCTGGATCCCAAATACCAGGAGCTTTTCAGTGGCTGTTTTTTTCCTCAGCTACTTCCATTTTGAGACCCCAGTGAACAGCACATTTCAAAGACTGCCAGAGCACTAGCAACAGGTGGACATTTTATATTATAAAAGCAAAGACTGAAGCACTTGCATCCCCTGGTGGCAGTCTGATTTATTTTTTGGGAACAAAACACAAAATCAGTCTAAACTCTCCATAAGAAAAATTGGAGTTTTATTTTTAACCATTTATGTATTGATTACACAACTTGTTGTAAATGGTAAAGAAAAATATTTTTAAATATTTTAAAGTGATTTTATCTTTTTTTGTCAGGGTAGCTGAAGTTATAAAGACTTGCAAAACCCATGTGATTTTTGGACATTCCAATTATGAAGCTATGAGAATTATTTGGAAAGACATACTTAGAAGGAGCAGGCTAGTCAATTGGATACACACTGCAAAAATTCCCACATTACTTCTGAAATTCTTTCTCTTACTGAAAACATTACACTCCGCATTAGCAGGAAACCAACCTTCAGCCAAATGACCCAAGAGATTAATTGTTTTCCAAAGCCACAATGGACAACTACAATAACCTACTCTGTTCTCTTACATAGCGTAAATCAATGGCATTTTCCAAGGAAGCTTTGGAATTTCTTCCCCATGTCCTACATAAGTGTTCAGGAGCTTAACTCTCTGTACCCATACTGAAAATCGGTAGTATATACTTCTTGAAGTACAGGAACAAAATCTGACATCTCTGCCAGAGATGTCAGACTCTGATCTTAACTCTGACTATTTATCCTGAGTGTAATTACATGAAAATATATCTGATTTACTAAGTGTCTATGGTAGTTGAACCAGACTTCACACATACTTTAAAAAAAACTGGCAAAGCATGCAGTAGAGACTAACACAGCATAATGGAATCTTTTCTTATCACCACATACAGCAGGCTTCTATACTGCAGGCTGTACTTTCTCAGGGATAAACTAGGATATAAGATTACTAAACTGCTTAGGAGAACACCTTGACAAGGCAGTGTCTGGTGAAATGTCTCCCTGTGAATCCTGGTATTTTGCAGATCATGCAACTAACAGCCCATTTTCTAGAGCGGTGCAGCTTCTTGGTCTCTGCAAACAATTGCAGAGCTATGAAGCTACAACCTCTCCAGTCCAGGCCTTCATGTACCTCTGAGAAGCAACGTGTACAAGTCCTGACATTTTTGACAGCTCAGTGTGAGCAGCAAGGTTGCAAAGCGAAAACTAGTTCTGTAGTTCTTGTGAACAATGTTGGCATCTAGCCTAAGACTTCTTCAAAGAAAATAGATGAGGCAGATCAGGAACACAGGCTCCTAGAGTTTTTAGTGGAATGAAGGGTATCTGTTGGTAACCTGGGCTCTCTTGTCCTTCTATCTTGATCTGCAGGTGCTGTCTTAAACTTAAGCTTTCTAGTGCAGTGACTGTCTTAATCCATACTTAAGAGATCTAGATACATGATTGGGGCTCCTCAGGCACTGTTAGCAGAAAACAGTATTTTTTTTAAAGCAGCATATGCAAAGTAATCAGAAAGATTGGAATGCCCTGAGATTGCTTTAAATGACATGTCATAACTAAGATAAGGGACTCCATCTGACATCAAGATTTTAAGTCATTGGTATCTCTTATTTACAGTGGATTATCGTTTCAGATTATTCAGTTATTGCAGACTTTTTAAGAAATGCTCTATTTTTTTCCAGTAGATCAAAGGATGAATGGATTTTGAAATTGCATGCATTTTGATGTTGTGACAAACACACTCTTCTCCTTCCTCATGTTGCACTAAAACTAGACTGCAAATTAAGAACAAACAGCAGATTTTGAACATTTCTACAGAAATATGAATTACATTTCAATTATTCAGGTCCATGTTGCTGTGCCATCTGGTGGCTACCAGTTTGTAATGCAGAGGTAGGCAAAAATATCCATCAAACCCCTAACCCCCTTCTTTTCCAGGCCTTTCTGCACACTTTTCCTCTATCAAACTTCATTTTCTACACGTTTTTTTGTTCTTTATTTTGACTGTGTGTCCTGGTTTGACCCAATGCAGTACTCCATCCCATACACATCATGCTCAGAATAAAGGTGAGGGATCACAGGGGACACACCCTTTCCCTTTATGGCCAGGGCACTAACGGAGCACCCTCACCTGGTGCTTCTGCCCACACCCATGGCCCAGGAGCCTATTTAAGCCCAGCATGTGGCTGTTTGGGGCTGGTGCTGCTCTCCAAATCTACCCAGCTCCTTGCTTAAGCATCTGAGGAGGACTCTACCTAATTATTCTGCTTTTGATCCTGAATCCAGCTCCTGCTTGCTGCTGAGTACAGTCTGGGAGTTTCCTAGGGTGTGCCCCACAGCATCCAGGTGATGTATTTGTCATTGGTGGTGG